>NDGM011065374.1:0-16240 GCA_002564305.1 Octomys mimax
AAAGAAAGAAAGAAAGAAAGAAAGAAAGAAAGAAAGAAAGAAAGAAAGAAAGAAAGAAACCAAGGGCCAGACAGGTGCTGAGAAAGTGAGTGCTGGCAGAACACTGAGGCAAGTGCTGGAAGGCACAGGAGCCACGCAAGCACAAAGGCTGCAGCCAAGGCCTCTCAAGGGACACAGCCTAAGAGAGGAAGCAGGGAGGGTCCTCGGGAGGAGGGGACCCACTCTGGAGAGCTGCCCTTGACAGGGAAAGACAAGGACAAGGAGAGGCGTTAGGGAGACAGAGAGGTAAGACGTTCATAAAGGAGGGGATGGAGCGCACGGGAGAGGAAGGCACCTGCAGAAAGTTAAGCGCCTCTTCATGACCACGGACTGGTGACAGTGCCCAGCACAGCCAGGCCTAGGCTGGCTTGTGGCCCAAAGCGTGGAGACTTTTGTATTGGAAACACATTATTTAGCAAATTCTACATGAAGCCCAAGAATGATTGAACCAAGAAGGCTCAACTTCTTATTTGAATTCTGTTCACTCCACATTTCCTCAGCAAACCTCTTCATTTTGAGTTCACAGATACAGGTCTGAAAAAACAACTTGGAGACGACGAGAAAAATCTGAGCACAGATGCAATTTTAGACGATGATAAGGAATTATGGTTAATCTTATTAGGTGTGATGACAGGATGTAAATTATTTTTACTGCTTTATTATTCATCATTGACCCAAGCTGAAATAATTAGAGTGAAATGGATTGATATCTGGGGTTTACCTTTAAATACCTCAGAGAAAAATATATATGAAATTAGATAAACAAGATCAGCAAAATATTGATCTTACCCACAGAAAGATCAATACACCGTACTTTGGGTAAAATATCTAGAATGAACATTTTGGGGAAGGCTCAAGTCAGTGCCGCCCTTCCACTACCTGGGCATTCTGTACTCTTCAGAAGGACGGAGGGCTAGAGGGACGCGGGAGAATGGGAATATGATGTGGAGCTGAGCTGTATTTAACTTCACATTTGATTTCACTGCCTGGCAGATGTCCCAGGGCCTTGGGGGGATGGCAGACTATCAGTGTGGGTGTGAAACAGTGAACCAAAACAGAGATTTAGCAAATTAAACAAGAAGAATGTGATAAAAGCCAGCTGCAGGATGCTGGAGAGGCGAGTCCTGACGCTTGGAGAAAAAAGCTAAAAGAGTGGCTACCGGAGCCTCTAGGGATCTCTGCCCATCCCTGCCAGGCCTTAGGTGCCCCAGGAAGGAATTCTCCATCCCCAAGGGGAATGGTAGTGTCCCCGCTTTGTAGCTGTCCTCCATATTACATTTACTGCATAGAGACTGTATTAGCTTTCTAGAAGCTGTGACACAATACTCAACACCTGCAACTTGAAGGAGGAAAGTTTGAACTGCCTCGTGGCTTCAGGGAATTCAGTTCATGGTCCCTTGGCTCCAGAGCAAAAGCATGGCAGCAGGGCATGTTCAAGCAAGGTGCTCCTTTCTTGGCAGCTAGGAAGAAGAGCAGGGGAGCAGCTCCAGAGAGGAAGGGGCCAGGAGCCACACCTCCACAGTCTACTAGACACGCGGCAGCGCTGTGCTCCACTACGTTCCTGAATGGATCCCAAGGTCAGTTCAGTTGACCACAGGGAGAGAAGCCCTCAGAGCACCGGTAAAGGAAAAAGATTTCTATATCTTTTCCCTCTTAGATTTTTGTAGAACAAGTTACCTTCGAAATCTTACACACATACACACATGTACGCACGCACACATGCACACACACGCACACACACACACACACACACACACACATATGGGTTTGGCTGAAACCAGGACAGGCTCATCCGCAGTTCTCTCCTTCTTTACTTCTGCCCCCCGCTGTGCCAACACCCCCTACCTCACTCCACCCCTGAGAGAATTCTCCTGAACTCATTGCTTCTTCCTCCTTAACTTCCACCCTCGGGTCTTCATATTTCACTTGCTCATTTTTATTGACATTTTCCTCCTTCAACCCCACAAGCATGCGGGCTCTCACCAGGCAGGGATTGTCTTTGGGTCTGTTTTGTTTCTCTCTAACCTAGATCCCCAGCATCTAGGTTAGATCCCAGCACACAGTAGGTGCAAGACAAATACTGGTGGTCTGGTGGGTGCCCGAGATCAAGAGCTGAACTCCCATGTACCTTTTGCCTTTGAGCTGTTGAGTTTAAGAGCAAAGGGAAAAGCATGAGAGCAGGTGGAATTCTTGGCAGTCTGTCCACTTGGGTGAGCCCAAGGCAGATATGGCTGCCAAAGTCTGGTCCCGTGGACAGGATTGGAGGAAAGTTAGCAATCATAGAATTTAGCTGAAGGGAAACTTTGCCTACTCTCACAATCAGAGCTGCCCTGCTATGGAAAGCTGTGGGTGGACTGCTGCCAAGACGGCTCCAGGTATGAGTCACGCTGTCTGGGACCCCTCTCCTTCCATCACCCCCAGTAGTCCTCTCTCACATTCACCGTGAGCTTGGCCAGGTGACAGGTTTGCTCAGAGGGAGAAAAGTGAACAGAATACAAGCAGAGGCCAGGAAACTGCTTGCATACCACAGCCTGCCCTCTCTGGCTTCTGGAAAGCCTGCAGCTACCTGTGAGCAGGCCTAGACTGGCCACCAACAGGATGAGCAGCCACGTGCCGTGCCTTGCGCCGGAGTGGCACTGTTAATCGTGTTTTTTAAATTGTCTTTATTTTCTGATACTCTGCCACTTCAGCCTTCAATACCAGAGCAACTGCCCCTTTCAAAGTTCACTAATTTGGAGCCAGGGAGATGGCTCAGTAGAATAAGCACTTGCCTGGAAAGTGCAAGAGCCGGAGTTCAATCCCTGGTTGGGGGGAGGGAAAGAAGTTCACTAATTTAATTTAAAAGGAACATGCCTTTCAGATGCAAATCAACTAATCAGCAGTCTCCACCCCAACCACCTGTTCTAAGACACTGTCACCTGGTCTAAGCGCCTCAAGGCCAGGTTCCAGACAACTACAACCAGTTCCTATGCACCAGAACTGCTGAGATTATTCTAACTAGCTAGTTCTAAACCTTGCTTAACTGTGTTGCCTTCCTTTATCTTTCTAGTGTCATAGACCATGTCAGTGAGGATCACTCTCTCAGCTCTGCTTCCTTCAGTGTTAGTTCCATTTTTAGTTGATGGTGAAGGTGACCTCCAAAACCTCCAATTTGAAGATTCTCCAGCAGGGCCAGGGTGATGGCTCGGCGGCATAAGAGCCTGCCTGGCAAGTGCAAGGTTCTGAGTTCGATCCCTGGTACCACATGCCATGCTGGCTGGGGAACCCATGCCGATCCTGGAACCAGGCGTAATGGTGCACACCTGTAATCCTAGTACTAGGAAAGCTGAGACAGGAGGATCTGAATTGCATAGTGAGACCCTGTATCAAAACAAAAAAAGAATAAAAGAAAGAAGCCTCCAGCAAAGAAAACTTCTCTTTCCTAGGAATATCACCAAAAGTCCAGGCGCTGAGTCTCATTAGCCTGGCTTGAATCACACATCTATTGGTGAACTAATCACTTTGGTCATATTGGTCAGATTTGAGTCAAAGTAATGAAATGAGAATGGAACTAAGGCATTTTGCCAGAGGAAAAAGAGGATTCTTTTACCAAAATGAGGCAAGGATGGTCCCAGTCTAGATTTCTTCCAGAGACCAGGAAAAGAAGAGACTCCTTTAGACCCTTTATTTTCCTACTGACCACTATTGGCTTTAAACTCCAGCCACGGAGCCTCAAATCATAAAATAATGTTTGACTATGGACTTAGAAAAGAGTGGAGTGATTGTCCTTGTCTCTGACAACTATCTCCAATGAGAATGAAGGATGCTTTTGTTATTGGTTATACTGGAATGAGCCTTGATAGTAAATCATTTAAATTGTTATTGTTCTCATTGGGGTGATTTTATTGGCTTTCTGTTTGGTCAGGGCTCACTTTTTTCCACTGGATAGATTGGGCCTTTTTTCCCTCTCTTATAATGGAGCTCATGTTGCTGACACTCTATGTTGTAAGGGATAGCTATTCTGGTCTCTTTACAACAGGCATAATTGTAATGCTACCTTACAGTGGAACAGCACTTTGCCATCTATAAAAGACTTTCACACATGTTATTATATTTGATCTCCACAATAGCCGGGTAGAAGAAAGCAAATAGTATTATACTCATTTTCTATAGGCTTGGGAATAGACTCAGAGAGGTTAAGCAGTGGGCCAAAGGTCACAGAGCTCTGTTACCTTGAGCAACAGAAAAATATTGGCTGGGAATAAGTAGGCATAAATAAGGCTTTATTTATTTAACAAGATTAGGCTTTTGCTGCTGCAAAGCTGTTGCAGGCTAATTCTCCACCTCTCCTCATTGTGTGCATACACTGCTGTAGCTCAGAGAGACAAAAACATAAGCACTGGGCCACCAATAGCTACCACTGCAGCCCAACCAAGCATCAGCATTTGGGTTCAGCCACAAGCCACTCCAGAGCTGCAGCCCGCCTCTGGCCCCGCTGGCCAGCACATGCCCAGGAGACAGCCCCTACAGTTCAACACCTCCTGGAATGCCTCCACCCTCCCTTGCTCCTCTCCTCAAAGGGTAGGAGAGAAGCTGGCCCCATGGGGGCTGGGGTTTTTGTCACTGAAAGGAGGGGCAAGTCTGGTAAGGCCTGGAGGATCTGGAACTCTCCAGTCCTGAGGGATAGCCCCAGGCTGATATGAGGGCCTCCCCACAGGGACTCTCCTCTCCCATGCACTTCTTGTCTTTGCCCCTGTGTCTGATCCCCACACTGTGAAGCCTGACCAGGAGATAGCTGACAGGCATCACTGGTTTACACTCCACCCTTAAAGTCTACTCAGCACCACAGAAAAGAACAGAGGCAACAGAGAAAACAGTATCTCTGCCATCCCTCCCACCATGGGATAGAGAGCCTCTGGGAAACTGGTTATTCCCCACCTTTCTTCACCATGACCCTAGAAACTTCCAAGCAGCCATCTTTCATCCCCATTCTCTGTGGGTCACAAGATTGCTGGCATCTCCACAGCATGGACATGGCTCTTGCCTTTCCGGTGCCACCTCTGGGGCTCTTTTCCTGGGCTCAGTAGGAAAGACTGGCCAGAGGAGAAGTGGTCCAGCCCCAGAGTACTCTGGGAAACCTATGCTCCATTAGCCCCAGACCCCACATGGCATCTTGACAGAGCGTCTTCGCAGCATTGTCACTCCCCTCTGCCCTCTTAGCCTGGACAGAGGCCTCCCTAGACCACCTGATTGTGCACTGATAGGAAGTTTCTATTCTGGAAGGTCTCTCAAGGCAGCAGAGAAAAATAGGAGATGCCAGAAACTCACCCAGCTGACAGGATTTGTTTCCCCACACACACACAGGAGAAAAATCATACCTTGTCCCAGTTGGAATAATTGCAATTACCCCAACCCCAGAAGTGGGACAAAAATGTCATGACTAATCAAATGACATCAGGCCAGGAACCTAGCAGGTCCCAGTGCCAATCTTCTTGGAGAGCCCCATATGGGAAGCTACAAACTCAATTTGTCTTGTCTTGGGGAAAAATGAGTTTTAAATATGTTGAATCAAACTGATATCTTAGTGATCCAGAACAAATGCCTCAGGAGAAAAATTACCCTGAAAATGTTAAGTATTCAAGTTACCAAAGACCTGGGAATGTCGGCAGCCACCCAAGCACAGTGAGTCCACAGTAGATGTCATATGTCCTGGACTGGGCCCTGATGGGTGCCTCTGACAGAGCCCTGAGTCCTGAGGGTTGGCCTTAGTAGCTTCTCTCAGGGACGCAGCCTGCTCACCTCCTAGACCTGCAGCTTTGACATCTCTCTGAGGGCTTGGTTGCCAAGGCCCAAAGAACTCCAGTGTCTCTATGGAGCCAGCCTGATGAGGGGCTCTGATAAGGAAGAGAAGAGACTCGGCTTCTACCAGTTTTCCAAGTCCAGCAGGCACTGCTGCTGCTAAAGAGTCAGTTTGCAAATTTTAGAGGGTATTTTGTCCTCTTCCAAGAAAAATAGGAGATGGGAGAAGGGGGTCATCATAAACTCCTGGCACTAGACATGAGGAGGTATTGTTCTAAACTCAGCTCCACTGGCAGCTGCCTAGTCCTTTCTCTCTAGTCTTGTTTTAATAAAAACAAGGAATTTGGGTTCAAGTGATGTCCACAGTCTCTTCCAGTTCTATGACTAATATAGCTCCTTTCTTTTTGCTCTCTTTTTCAAGGGCCTGCAAAGCACAGTGAATATGAATATAATCTTTCAAATCATCTTGCATGGGTTCTGCCACTTACAAACTCTGTGACCTTGAACAAGTAATTTGACTTCTTTGTGCTTCTGTGGTTTTTTGTTTTGTTTTGTTTTGTTTGCATATAGTACCTGTCTCATAACCTTGTGAAAGGGTGAGATGAACAGTCCCTAGAACATAGCTATTCTTTACTGAGAAACAACTATATACCAGGCTGTGTTGGGCACAGAAATGATCTGGTTGGTACATCCCTATAGTCTCAGCTACTCCGGAAGCTTGAGGCAAGAGGATCACTTGAACCTGGGAGTTAAAGGCTAGCCTCAATAAGATAGCAAGATCCTGTNAGCCGTATATTGTGGTACACACCTGAAATCCTAGTTCTTGGGAAGCTGAGGCAGGTGGATTGCTGCAAGTTTAAGACCAATCCGGTCTACACAGTGAATTCAAGATCAGCCTCCTATACAAAGTAAGACCTTATTTCAAAAAAAAAAAGAAGAAAGAGAAATGACCCATAGAGTCATATCCTTCCCTCTAGGATATTATTGTCTTCTAGAAAAATGTTGTCCAGAAAGCCCGTCCCTGGTGGTCACACACTTGCATCCCCAAAGGTGGAATGATCGGAGCACCCTGCCTTCACCATGGAGGAAGTCCTGCTGCAAGACCCAAAAGCACCGGCCATCTGCCTGTACCTGATATTTTTTTTCCTCCCTTACTTCTTGCTTTTCCCCTCCTGATCCTACTTGAAGTCTAACTTCAAAGAGAATAGAAATCAGCAAAATCTCCTGCAAAAGAGGCTTTCCTACTCCTCCTGGGCCTTCTCTCTCTCTCCTCCCCCGTCATCTCCACATTTTCATATTGCATCAGCTGGCTTGCAGCCTCGCTCCATTTGCCCTGTTTGGGGAGGAATGAGGTCCCTCGTGCCTCCCTGCCCTCGTAAGAATACACTCTGCCCTGGCACTTCCTAGAACCCGACCCAGCTGGAATCTCCTTGCACAGGGAGGGCACCAACTGCGGGAACATTCACATTATTTTCCCAGGGGTAAAATTGGGGCTGGGGAAATCACTCAGTTCCTGTGCAGTCAGCAGGGAAAGTAATTGGGAATTATGTGGGCACTGGCACATGCAGATGTGTCCCCAGCCCAGGAGGGAGGACAAGCAGCTGCCGTCTCAGGGGCCAGCTGTGGCTGGCAGGCAGGCTGTAGGGAGAAATGAGGCACTGGCACAGAACACGCAGCCCCAAGGGGCTCTGGCAGCATCCTTAAGGTCTGGTGCCACCCAGCCCAGGCCCGGCCAGAAGGGCTGCGGAGGGCTGCCTTTAATAGACATGTCAGGGAGCTGGCAGGCCAAGTGTTTTCGCCCAAATGCACACTGGCTGCTTAAGGAATTCCCAAATCCCTTGCTGAAGCTTAGATTATGAAAAACACTTCTAGAGGAATCCAGAGACCTCCCTTGCCACTGTGCTCATCCGTGGGCAGCCAGTGCAGCCAAGTGTGGGGGAGGAGTGCCAGGGGAGCCCTGTGGCCAATCCTGATAAGTCCTGGGTCTGGAAGAGGAGCTGGGGGAAGGATTCTTGTGCAGGGGGAGGGGGTGAGGAATACTGGGACTGAGCCCAGGGCCTTGGAACTAAGCTACATCCCTAGAGCTTTTTCTTTTCCATTTTAAGACAAGATCTCACTGAGTTGCTAATTTGCCCAGGCCAGGCTTGAATTTTCAGCGCTGTCTCAGTCTCCCAGAGGGCTGAGATTATGGGTGTGTACCACCACACCCAGCTGGGGGAAAGAGTCCTGATTGGCAAACATTTTCTTGAGTGCCTACTATGTGCCAGGTGTCATGCTCAGCTCTGGGGGAAGAAAACCAGGTTCATGATCTAATAGGGAGACCACAGCACAGGCACAAAGTGGGTGAAAGCTGCCTAAGCTGCAGAAAACATGACGGGGATCTTTAGGGTCATGGTGACCTGCCACATCCTCTGCCACTCCCTCATTCTGCAGGCACTGTAATCCTTTCATCTTATTTTTGGCCAGTAGGTTGACTGATTTAGTGAGGAAAGTTTAAAATTCCTTAAATTCTCCAGGGGTCACATTTTAGGCTTCCTGACAGACCTCGGAGGAGATAATTGGGAAAGTGGTCCCCAGTGAGCCACCTGCTGTCCTGAGGTCAGGATACCTCTGAGCTGGGACTCATCACTAAGGTCACCAAGCCTCCTTGCTGCCTAGAGGTGGTGACAGGAGCCAGGGGTGGGGGAAGGGGCCCCATCCCCAGTGAGAGCTCCATCCTCCTCATATTCCTAGGCATGCGCTTGCGGCAGTTCAATATGGATCACTGTTCGCTGTTGTGAGGCTAAACAAAACAAGGAACCTTTTGGCTGGGCAGAGGGACAAGATCTTTGTGACCTTTTTTTTTTTAACCTTGAGAGTTCAAGGGGCCAAGTGTCTGAAAAAGGCAACTTCAGGGCTATTTGAAATCAGCTAGGGCTAAGAAGATAGCTCAATGGTCTAAGCACCTGCCTGGCAAGCTCAAGGAACAGGGTCGGATCCCTGGTACTGCCGGAAACCAGACATGAGGGCGCACGCCTTTAATCCCAGCACTGGGGAGGCTGAGACCAGGAGGATCACTACAAATTTGAACTGTGTACTGAGACCCTGTATGCAATAAATTTACTTTTTTTAATTTTTAAAAATTATGTATTTATTTATTCAGTATAGGGTCTCACTACAGCAGCTCCAATTCATAGTGATCGTCCTGTTTCAGCCTCCCCAGTGCTGGGATTACAGGCGTGCACCACCACACCCAGTTTGAGAGATCAGCATGTGCACTCGGATCCTGGGCGTGGAACGCAGGACCTGGGATCGCACCCGGGTGCTTGTGCTAGTCGGGCGAGCGCTTGGACTGCTGAGCTGTGTCCTCAGCCGTGCGCATGGGCAGGAGAGGCTGTGGGTGCCAGTGCCTGGAGCTGACTCATCCTCCACTTGTGCTCAGCACCTCCTGGCTACCCCATAAACGCAGACCCACCATCTTCTGCCCAGAGCAACTGGAAGGTACCCAGGCCAGGGAGCCCCAGGGCCCCCAAGGGCTTCCTCCGGGAGGTGCTTGGCTCAGAGGACCAGGCTCTTCACATCTGTGAACTCATGTTTCACCTCCTTTGTGGTCCCGTGGCCTAGCCAGAGCCCACCGCAGCTGCTGGGCTGAGCCAGGAAGATATGTAGCTCTGCCTTTTCACTCCTGGGTGGCTAAAAGGACAGAGACAAAGAGGAGTCTGGGGCTCGAGCCTGTCCTATCCAGGCTTTCCTCACTGGGTTTCCGGGGGGAAGAGCACGGCAGGCAGTGCGGGAGAGGTACATGATGCCAGGCGCCGGGGGTGTGTGATCTGCAAACACAAGCGTGTTCGCCTCTCTGGGCCCCCTTGCTCTTTCTAAAAGTCTGTATCATGCATTCCATGCCTTGGGTCTGTTCTAGATCTACCATGCTACAATTCCATTTAAGTAGCTGACTCAGGTAGAAGGTACCTAGTCAGTCACCAAGCAGCCATTGAGATTTGCCTAAGCCACGCGGCAATGGAACCGGTTTGGAAACCAAGTTTCATCTCCTCCACCACCTCAGTCCAGCTAGCACCATGTGGATGGAGTGCCCGTGGAGGACGCTGGGACCCCAGCAGGAGAGTGCTTGCCTGGCACACTTGTGGGAGGCCGGGGCTGAACCCCCGCACCATAACATCTGAAGCAGTTTTCAGTGGAGATGGGTCCAGCAGGAGATGGAATGGTAAACGACTGAAAACTGGACTCAGGGCAGACTGGACTCCAGCAGCTCAGCTGTTTACCGGCTATGTGACCCGGGGCAAATTACCCAACCTTTCCCAGCTGGCAGTCTGGGGACTGGAATGGGATGACGCCTACAAAATCCTCCCTCCCGTGGGGCCTGTCCCAGGGGCAGCTCCCGGGGATGAGTGATGGGTGTCCAGGACTTGGTGGGTGGGCAGGAGGAGAAATGCCCGCTGCCAAGGTCTACGTTATCTTCGTCCTCTCTGCTGCCCTCTCAGCTTCTCCCAGAGAAGAGGAGAGGGAATCTCACTCGCAAGGACAGGTTCTGGTCAGAGAGAAAATCCCATTCCGAACCACCATGAAACCACTGGGCTATTCCTGGGCCTTTTCTCCTTTACAGGACAAGCCCTTGCAATCCACCCCTCCCCACCCCCAGCCTGTGTCGCCCTCTCCAGGAGCCCAGATGGGGCTGAGGACCCGGTTCTGCGTCGCAGCGCAGCAGCCGCTGTGTGCAACCCCGCTGGCGCTGAGCCACGCGCTACCAAGCTGGGGTGGGAGGAAATTCAACCCGCTCAGCAATCCCTTTATTGGTGTTGATTTTATCTTTGGCTCCTCACCCCCAACCCCCGCCTTTCTTTCTCCCTTCTTGCCCTGAATCAGCGATTCGAGCCCAGAGAAGCAGATCGGGCGCCCCCTGGGTCCCGTTGCCTCGGTGGCGCCCCCAAGTGGTCGGATCAGCCTCCCGCAGCGGGGACTCGCGCGCCCGGGCCTCTTTCAGGCCGAAGCACAGCAGGAAGGGCCACGGCGGCAGCACAGAAGTCACCTGCGGGCCTGTCGCTCTCGGCGGCGCATCCCCACGGCTAGAGTCGCAGCTATCCGTCCCCGGATTAATGGCGCCTGCTTCACAAGTGCTTTCCACTCGTTTCATTCCCTCTGCCGTTCTGCGAGGGAGTCCTATTATTATCCCACATTGTTATTATCGGCAGCTAAACCAAGCAATGCTAATAAAATAACAGTAAAAGTATAGCAAACCAGTAATTTTTCAAGTGAGTATTAAGACTTGAAGGGAATATTTGAAAGGTTCCAGCCCACAAAAATACACACTTGGTTCTAAAAATCGAGGGGTCATGACTCCTTCGTTTGAATTAATTGCTGTCCTCTCTGAGACTTGAGGCGACATTATACATGGGTATAAGTATGTACCACGTAGTATTAGAGACATCGCTATATTAAAATTTTATCTATCGTTTTTCTGGGACACATTTATAATTTTTTTAAAAACCTGTTGTTTATCTTGAAATTGCAGTTTAACTGGGTGCCTTGCTCAATCTGACAGTCATTGTCCTGAAGGGTTTACGCCGAGACTCATCCGCTGAACTTGGATCCCAAGTTGGATCACAGACGTGGTGCACAAGGGCCAACTCCCCTAGAAATGACCTCTCTCCCCAGAACCTCCACAGAGCTGCAGCTGTCATAAGTCCCAGGGAGTACCGACTCTGCTTTCTTCCAGGGGCACCCAGGCTCTCACCTCTCCTCTCCTCCTCCAATGCTGCAGGGGGTCCCCAGTTTCTAAGGTCCCACACCCAGGGCCCACAGCGCTGCCCCATGCCGTGCAGGGGTTCCTGGTACAGGGCAGGGTGAGGCAGGCTTTTCAGCAGAGCCTTAGGCAAGACCTGCACAGCACGACTCTTACCAAGGCCCCTCTCCTCCCACCAAGGAGACAGGAGCATCCTCCCCTTCTCAGAGCCCTCATGGTGGGGAATAGGAGAAGCTGGAATGCAGAGAAAGGATTTGCGTCTAGAAACTGGATTCTACCCACAGCTGAATACTGCCCCAAGGGTTCTCAGGCCCTTCCAGACCTAAGAAGCCTCCCTTTCATCATCTGTAAAATAAGGTCAACCTCCAGCGCAGGTCCTTACAGAGAGAGTCAGATGAGAGGATGGGAACCCCTAAGGAATGAACTACAGACAAAACATGTAGACTGCCAACATTCTCACTCCTTCACTCTGCCATCCAACTCAGGGAACCACATGGGCAGCTTTTCCAACTGGTTAGGAACATCCATAGAGCCTTGGGTGACAATGGTCAAGGTGCACTTGGGCCACACACTGAACTTTCTGGAAACAAAGCCCTGGCTGTGCTTTCTGATCTGTTGCTGACTGAGAGGGCAGATACCTCAGGGCTCTAGGAGTCTAGGAGCTGATTATAGCAGGCAAATGTCCCCAAGGTGGCAAGTACCTTTTGGGCACAGGATTTAGGGAGACCTCATACCAGTCTCTAAGACTCTACCCTCTGTTCACTGGGTCCCAGCTCTTTCAGCAACACAACTGTGAGTCCCTAGAGGTGCTATTGTGAACAGGAAGACACAAACTTCACCATGCCAAGCCCAGCATAGAACCTTGTCCTGGCCCTGCAGAAGCATAGCAGGGGAATCAAGGTGCTGTTAGCTGAAAATCCCACAGGCAAGACCTGCCTCCAGAAATCCCTTCACTGGGTCCATGTCAGTTGCATTTCAGCACTGGGAACAGGGAGAAAAGGACAGACACAGTCTCCCTGGCCTTCAGGAGCTCAGAGCCGGGTCCTTCAACGTCTGCCTGTCTTCATCCCCCTCCACAAACTTCCTGCCCAACTTTGGACATGCAGCTTCCTCCCTGCAATCCACTGTTCAGATTCTCTGAGACACAGGATCTTCTTTCTTGCCCAAAGCCCCTCGCTACACAATCATATTCCATTCTTGTGCCATTGGGGGGCGTGAATAAGAGGCCAGATGGAAAGGTCATGAGGCCCTGTCCTGAATGACCATGATCTCATAGACCTGATTCTTTTTCCCCCCACATAGCACATGTTCCTGAAGGCCTGTGTGCCAGGCCTGGGCCAAGTGCTAGGAGTCAGGAGTGAACAGAGTGACAAACCCTTGCCCCAGTGGGGTTTATAGTCTAGCAGGGAAACAAAATGGGTAAAAAGATATGGGATTGGGCTTTGCTGGGAGAAGTGAGGCTACTGTGGCATAAACCAGAGGTCCCAGCCCAGCCCAAAGGTAAGGGATCAGGATCAGAAAAGGGGCCCAGAGAAGGGGCTAGATCTGAGGGCTGAGATAGTTCTGAGCAGGTAGAGGATTGTGGGGAATGTTGGGAGGTAGAGTAACAATGTTTTTGAAGGTCTCAGATTAAGAGTGAGACTCAGGGAGCTTGGAGACATGCTACATGAAATAAATCAGACATAAACAGCCTCCTGTTGCATGGTTTCATTTATGAAAAATGTTCAGGATCTATAAATAAAGTAGACCAGTGGTTGGCAGGATTAGGTCGTAGAATGACAGTGACTAATACCACAGATACAGGTTTCTTTGGGCTAATAACAATAGTGTAGAATTAGGTGGTGTTTGCACAATCTGTGACTTCTAAAAATCACTGAAGTTAGGGCCGGCCGTATAGCTCAGCAGACTAAGCGCTTGCTTAGGTAAGCACAGGAGCCAGGGTTCAATCCCTGGCTTCGTATGCTGCGCTGGCCCTGCCCCCCGGGTGCACTGAGCTGGCGATGGAGTCCAGGCATGGTGGTATGCGCCTGTAATCCCAGCACTTGGGAGGCAGAAATTAGGATCACTATGAGTCTGGACTGTGTAGTGAGACCTTGCCCCCGCCCAAAAAAAAAAAAAAGAAAAAAAGAAAGAAAACCTAAAAAAAATAAAATAAACAAATAAAAATAAAAATCAGGGGCCTGCCCATTAGCTCAGGTGTTTAAGTGCCTGCTGAAACAAAAATAAAAATCACTGAAGTTGACATTCAAGAAACAGTGAATTGTATATAAATTATATCTTGATTTGTTAACAGAGAGAGGTTCCAAGGCCCACTGAACAGCTGAACCATGACCACTTGGGATGAAGAGGAGAGCTGGGCCAGATGGGACCCCACAGGGCCACCTTCAGATTGGCAGGCCCTGAGGGTCCTGAAGACCAGTGCAAGGTTTTCAGCCGGGTAGTGACATGGTCAGATTTGCACTTGAGGAAGATCATTGTGGCTGCAATGCAGAGTTTACAGAGCAGAGGATCAGGGAAGAGTGGCCTCCACTGTCCGGATGAAGAATCATGCTGATTGGAACCAGTGGCAGTGGATGAGAAGAGCAGTAACTACAGGAGAGATGGGAGAAAGGACAGCACACGGTGACTCTGGCTATGGAAGGAAGGGTGGGAGGAAGGAAGAGCTTAGGAGGACTGGGGCAGATGAGACTGGGGTGAGGGAGCCGATGCAAATGGGCTTGGTGGCCACTTTTAGGGTGGGGATCCTGGAGCAGCAAAGAGCTTCTAAGTTCCATCATCTGGGCTGGTTGAGTTTGAGGCAACCGCAAGTGACCTGGGGAAGCAGTGGGGGCCAAGGAATGGTGCTCAAACACAGGAGGAACCAGTGAGCCTTGGTCACTGAGGTCTTGAGAGTGAACAAGCTGCTCTGCAAGAGGGTGGAAGAGAGGGGAGAGGACCAGCCATAGCCCTGGGAATCCCCAATCAATGAGAGACCCCAAGGTACAAAGCAGAAACCAGGAGCAAATCAAAAGAGGGGGATCCGTGGGGGCCATGGGAAGGAAATCTGGAGAAAACACCACTGGGTCAGGGAGATAGGGTTCAGGGAGAGGTGGGCTGCGGAGGCCCTGGGTAGGGTCCCATGCTGCAGCTGGACCAAAGGGGGTGGAGTATATTGAGGAGGAAGAAGCAGAAACTAATACTTAGAACAAGTTTGGGAAGGGGTAAGTGATGCCAGGGGGCTTGAAGAGAGGCTGAACTGAGGCTGCTAAGGAAGTGAGCGGAGCCCAGCTTTAGAGCCTGAAGTGCCTGAGCCTCAGGTGGGAGGAGGGGTGGGGATCTCTCATTCTAGCTAGATGGCAGGGAAGATGTAAGGGAGCCATGAGTGCGGGGGCTGTCGACCCAGAGATGAAGGAATTCTCACTTCGTATCTATTTTGTCACAGAAACAGGGGAAGAGGTCAAAACCTGAGGCATAGGGGGCCAGCAAGATAGTTCAGCAGACTAAAGCACTTGCTTAGGCAAGTTCAGGGACCACAGTTCAATGCAGTTCAATCCCCAGGGCGGGCTGAACAGGCCACAGAGTCTGGCAAAGTGGAATATGCCTGTAATCCCAGCATTAGGGAGGCTGAAAATAAGGGGGATCATTATGAGTCTGAGCTGTGTAGTGAGACCCTGAACAACCAAATACATTTAAAACAAAACAAAACAAAACTGAGGCATAGCACACAATTGGAGGGGCTAACTAAGAACATGACAAAACCTGCCCAGACAGCAGGTTTTGTGAATCTGCTGTTAAACATAATTATTAAGAATTAAACCACACTAAATCCACATACATATGCCCAACTGATTTGCTGTGGTGGCATAAAAATAATTCAATAAAAGAATAGTCTTTTGGGCCGGGGAGATGGCTCAGTAGAATAAGCGCTTCCCTGGCAAGCACAAGGGCCTGAGTTCAATCCCTGGATCTGAAAATAAATAAATAACCTTTTAAAAAACACGAGGGTGATCAGAACGCACCAAAATCAAAACCTTTGGCTCTGTAACCTTATTGAAAGAATAAGCTACAGACTGGGAGAAAGTATACGGGAACTGCATATCTGACAAGGATTAGTAGGTAGAATATATAAAGAACTCTAAAAATCCAGCATTGAGAAAATAAACAGTCCAATCAGAAATTGAGCAAAAGACAGCTCTTTCACTGAAAAGGCTATACGGATGGCATGCAGCATGTGAAAAGACGTTCAGTACCTCAGTCGTTAAGGAACTGCACCATCAGGCACCATCCCACACTTACCAGAATGGCAAGAATAAAAAGTAATGGTAACACCAAATGCTGATGACGACATGGAAAAACTGGATTACTCACCCATCTTTACTGGAAATGCAAAATGGGTAGTTACTGCGAAGAAGAGTCTAGAAGTTTCTTACAAAATTAAGCATGTGCTTACCACATCACCCAGCAACTGCATACTTTGACATTCTGCCATTTAAAAGAATTGAAACTTATATTCAATTAAATATAAGACCTGTTCATGAACATTCACAGCAAGTGAATACTGCAGTGTACCTATACCATGGACTAACATTCATCAAGAAATAATAATGTCACTTATACAACATTCTTTTTTTTTTTTAAATTGTGTTTATTATTTGTGTGTGTGTGTGTGTGTGTGTGTGTGTGTGTGGCCAGCTCAGCCCACCAGGG
>NDGM011065376.1:3379-20927 GCA_002564305.1 Octomys mimax
CACCCCCGCCGCCACCGGTGTGCTGTGACAGCAGCTGAGACCTGGCCCTGTAAGCCCAGAGCTTGGGAGGCTGGACACAGGAGGATCCCTAGGAGTCCGATCTGTGTAGTGAGACCCTGTAGACCCTGCACTAAATACATAAAAGAAAAGCACTTATGACCTCTATCAAAGGAAATTCAGGTATAAAATATTTGGAAAACAATTATAATTACTTCTGTGAAGCTTACATTACATTCCAAAGAAAGATTTCTACTGCAGAAGACAAGTTATGACCTTTTGGCCTCAAGAATAATGAGATTAGGCTTATAACCAATAGCAACTTTCTTCTGAGGAATGGAAGCCATTGTTTTTAATGTTACAATAAAGATCTGTGTAAAGGCTACTTATTAAGCCGATAAATAAAATGTCATTTGGTAACCTAGTGTAATTAAATTGCAAATTCACCCAGCATACTAGTTGAAAATATAATGAAATTCTAAGAAAAAAATCAAAAAATTGAACACCTGAGTTCAGAATCACAGACTTCTTAAAATAATACTGTACTACCAAACAACATCTCTGTGCAATCTTAAGTTATAGCTTTAGTGTACGTGAAATCATCAGGGATTTTTAAAAGCTAATTTTATACCTTACAAATTATCAATCAGACTACAAACTGCAGGTTGAAGAACAAAGGTAAACCGAGAGAGAGAGAGAGAGAGAGAGAGAGAGAGAATGATCAGTGTATATATTGTACTATGGGGCAAAAATAAGAGTTAATGAAGTCTTAAAAATAACCCCAGACCACTGTTGAATGGGTATAACCCCCGGGCTGGTTCCACTCTGGTTGAATGAATGAACGTTCCTCAGGAGCATTTACACCCTACTTCAACTGGCCAGTCTTCTTCAGAGCAGCTACATGCTGCTTGAATTAATGAGTTCTGTCCTGGACAAGTGGGTGGATCTTCCTCGGGTTGGTTATATCCCAGCTGAATGTGTGGAGTCTTCCTCAGGTTGGCTCTGTCTGGCTGGATGTCTAGAATCTTCCCCAGATCAATTCTGTCCTGGATGAATGGGTCCGTTCTGTCCCAGCTGAATGGACAAAGCTTTCTTAGTTCTGTCCCATCCTAGTTCAATGTATGGAATACTCACTAGGTTGGCCTTGTCCTGCCTGAATGTGTGGCATCTCCCTGGGTTATTCCATACTGGTTGAATGAGTAAAGCGTCCTTGGGTCAGTTCCCTCTGCTTAGATGGAAACTTCCTTGGGTTACTTCTGTCCTGGTTGGATAGGTGACTGTCCTTGGTTCAGTTCCTTTCTGGTGAGAGGTAGAACCTTTTCAGGTCAGTTTGATTTTCGCTGAATGGGTGAATCCTGCGTCAGTTCCTTTCTGCCTGAGTTGGTTCCATCCAAGTTGAATGTGTGAGGATTCCTTAGGGTATTTCCATCCTGGTTCAGTTGGGCGTCTTCCATGGATCAGTGCCATCCTGGTTGAAGGGGTTGGTGTGTTCCACTGAAGCGGATGAGCCTTCCTTGGGTTGTTGCATCCTGGCGCACAGTGTTCTTCGGGTCAACTCTGGAGCGGGTGAACATGTAGAGCTACCTGAGTGGAAGAGAAACCCTGTCTCCTCCTTGCCCCAGTGACTTGTCTGAGGCTCCAAACATCCTTCCAGCATGGTGGTGGCCTCCAAGTGCACTGCGGACTGAGCCCCAGCTAGTGCTCTCAGTCCCGTGTCCTCTGACCCGGGTGTCCAACATGGCCACTGGAACACACTCGATGCTGTTACTACACCCACAAATCCTTCCTCGAAAGTCTGGAGTGTGCATTATCCAAGGAGGAGGATGTATTTTACCCTTTCCACTGCCAACACCATGGCAACACTTGCTGGGCCCACGCTGTGTGGTCCAGGACCCCACCCCTCATCCCTTGCAGTGCCGGCCCAGCAGGCCTTGTGATGTCACAGGGCAGCAGACAGCAGGCGCGCTGTGTGCACTATGAGGCGGAACTTACCGTGCAGCCAGGCAGGCGTGCCAGGCAGGCGCAACTAAATCCACAGAGCTGGAAGGGCACAGAAAAGCTTCGATTTTGCCAAAATGGTGAGTTTCGGTTTATTTTTTAGCCATGCCTCATCCTCTGTTCTTGGACATGATTTCATGAGGCAGAGATGGTTTTGTCCACTTTGGTAGGGTGGCCGTAGCTCTGTAGGAAGAGACACATTCTGAACAGAGTTCTCAAACTCAGTTTGGTTCACAGTGTTTCAGCACCAGTATTGCCAGGAACTTGCAAGGTGTGGCTGACCCTGGGCTTCTTCAGGGAATCTCTAAGTGGCTAGAACTTGGCTGGCAGGTAATCTAGGAGGTGGACACAGAGGATGAGCCACAAGGTGTGGCTATGGACCCTTCCGTCACAGACACATGCCTTCAAAGAATGCTTTGACAAATCCTGTGACACGAGTCACAGTGTGTCTCTTCAAAGAATTAGACCTTCTCTGAGACTCAGCTCAGGGTAGAAGGAACAAGCTCCTCAAGTCCCAAGCCTCGGCAGGCAGAACACCTGGGCCCTGGGGACCCTGGAGTGGGGAGGACACCTAGGCTCTGTGAACTCTGGAGCGAGGAGGACACCTGCACTCTGGGGACACCAAACCTGGAGCAAGGAGGTCACTTGGCCTCTCAGGACCCAGCTGTGGAGCAAGGATGACACCTGCACTCTGTGAACTGTGGAGCAGGGAGGACACCTGTGCTCTGGGGACCCTGGAGTGGGGAGGACACCTGTGCTCTGCGAACTCTGAAGCAGGGAGGATACCTGTGCTCTGGGGACCCTGGAGCGGGGAGGAAACCTGCGCTCTGTGAACTCTGAAGCAGGGAGGACACCTGTGCTCTGGGGACTCTGGAGCAGGGAGGAAACCTGCGCTCTGTGAACTCTGAAGCAGGGAGGACACCTGTGCTCTGGGGACCCTGGAGCAGGGAGGAAACCTGCGCTCTGGGGACACCAAACCTGGAGCAGGGAGGCCACCCGGGCTCTCAGGACCCAGCTGTGGAGTGGGGACGTGCACTGGACACTCAAGGCAGCATAACGAGGGGAAACAGGCAGAAGTTAGGGCGTTAGATTTTATGAGACACTGGGACTCCTAGGAGCTATTTTAATCTGGGAAAGCTTCCTTCTTAGAGCAGGAACTGCCATGTGTAAGTTGTGAGTGACTCTGACCCTCCTGGACTGTGATCAGGATCCAGGGAGGCTGGAGCTTCACAGACGGAAAAGTAAGGCCCTGCTTCTTCTGAAATGGTATTTCATGTTGAACTGAGGACCAGCAGCCATTCATTGCTTTCCTTTTCTTTTTCGGTTTTTTTGAGACAGAGTGTCACTACATAGTTCAGGCTAGCCCTGACCTTGCTGTGTACCCAGGCTAGCCTCAAACTCTTGACAGTCCTCCTGCCTCAGCCTCTCAAGTGCTGAGATTACAGGTATGCATCACTACACCTAGCACTTGGTTCATCTCTTAAGAAAAAAAAAAAAGCCCAAAATCCATGGTGTTCAATTTAGCTCTACAGAGGCTGAGAATTTCCAAGCGAACTGAGGGGCTTCTTCAGTTGTGAAAAGTGCAAGCACTGCTGCCCTTAGGTGGTTTATGCCTGCTGTGGGCAGCTTCCACCTCTTGCTGACGCTGTGTCTCCCCACCCTGCCAGCCCTCAGGGCTGTGCTCCACAGAAAGGACATTCTGAGTGGCCCCTCCTCCGCCACAGTTGGCAGCTGGCAGCTGCACGCTTTTGGCTTTGCCTCCTTTTGCTCCTGCTTGCCCGGACATGCCTGTCCGGGCAAATGTCATCCCTTACTCCCTGTCTGAGATTTCTCTCCAGGTTCTCCCACCTCTTTATTTTTAATCCAAGTCAAACATTTCAATTTAACACAGTTAAACTAATTTCTCCTGTACGGGAACTGGTTAGGCGCAGAACACAGGCAGCTTAGTGCCACCACGACCAGCACTTTCCGTGTGCTCGCTGCAGGCCTGGAACGCTACCTGAATGAGCGTGTCCTTTGGCACAGCAGCCCTGCTCCACACCTGGAGAAGGAAGCGTCAACAGTTCCCCAAGCTGCTGAGGCAGCAGAGTGTTAGCAGGCAAGCAGCTTCAGCCCAGCTGTCTGCCTGTCTCCTGGAGCTTAGTTTGCCGTGGAAGTCCACGCTCACATGTGAGCACGTGCCCAAGTGCACATGCCTGCGCTGGACCCTCACACTAGCAACAGCCACTCTGCAAAGGTTTCCTTTCTTCACAACATGTTGGTCTGTTTTGGAAATCAGCCAGGGACCTGCTGCTGCTCCTCCCTCCTGACGGAACTGCTGAATCATGGGCCTAGCCATCCCCCTCTCTGTTTCTAGAAGTCTGAGAAGTACTGGAGTGGTTCCACCTGAACTGCTTGCTAGAATTCACCTGCGAGTCCGCTGGGTCCTAGGCTTTCCTTTGTTGAGAGACCCTTGATTATTGCTTTAATCTCTTTGGTGTTTGGCCTGCCAAGATGTTTTTGTTCTTGGAGTGATTTGTGCGTTGCTATGAATTCTCCATTTCATCCAGGGTACCTGATCTGGTTGGCGTAGTTCACAGTAGTCTCTGACAATCCCATGTGCTTCCACAAGGGTAGCACACATTAATTTCTGACTTCAGAAGTCTTAGTCTTTCTTCCCAGTCTGGCTAATGGTTCATCAGTTTTTGTTGTTTCAATACTGAGGACTGAACCCAAAGCCTCTACTCTGAGCTCTATCCCCACCCCGTTTTATGTTTTACTCTGAGACAGCCTTGCTAGGTTGCTGTTATCTGGGATAGGCTCAGCCTTGGCTCCCCTGCCCCAGCCTCCCAGAAGTGCTCATCGCTGCCAGCACTCAGGTCTCGCCCTCTCACGTCCTTCCTAGGGCTTCAGCAGGCTCCTTCTGGCAAAGTGGCCTCGTCCACACACTTGCCCAGGGCGGGGCAGGCCGGGCTTCCAGAGAGCTCGCTGGCTCACGTGTGCCACTTTGTACGAGGGGAGCAGGGGATGGAGAGCCCAGGGGCCCTGGGGAGCCTGGGGCGGGCCCTCCAGTGACCAGCGGGCTGCCCCATGGCGTCCTGTGCGCAGCCGACATTTCTGGGGGAGCTGGCCTTTCCACAGGTGGGACAGTCTCCCTCTTTCTCTCCACCCCTTTCCTCGGGCTGTGACGAGGCAGTGCTGTGCGTGGAAGGGCCTGAAGTCGAGCAGCCCACTGGCACTTTTAAGAGATAGTACAGAAGTTTCCACACATCAGGGGGTGCAATCCAACGCAGTGAGAGTGAGAAGCTTGTCGGCATGTTGTGTAATCAAATTCAATTCATTTCGTTAAACTTTTATCATCTACACCCGTGGTGGTGAAACCACGCATGCGTGCCGCAGTGGGCTGCTTGTGCCACGGACAGCTCTCTAGGGTTTGCTGTCGCAGAGCCCTGCATTTCTGCAGCCTCGCTGCAGGGCAGGCTAAGCATGCTCAGGAGCGCATGCGTGAGGAAGGCCGTGTGGGCTCACTCCTACCAGGAAGGGAGATGAGAAATGCACTAAACTGCATGCTAATGGAGAAGCAGTGCAAACGGCAGCAGGCGAGAACTCCGTCCAGCTGCAAAGTCTGGACTTGACGTGGAGTGTTGCTACTGAAAAGCTGCATGTTGAATTTCCACTCTAGTTATTCTTAATTATGGTAAGTGCAGTCTGTTCTAATTCTTGCCTCCAGTAGTGAAGGTGCTGTGGCAGCTGTTGAGGAAGAAAGGCACTGAGTGCTGGGACAGCGCCCCCTGGAGAGAGTGCGCCCAACCTGTCCTGAGCCCGAGGCTCTGTGGAGCTCCCTGTGTGGAGGACCTCAAGCCATGGGAAAGGCAGGAGGGGGCTCTGTGAGCCCAGGTCCCGCCAGCAGCCCCGATATCCTCTTTAATGTGGGCACTGTTGGCCACAGTCCTCCTCCTGGTGACCTCGAAGTCATACCTGTCCTTGACACAGGTTTTGTGTCTGAGATGCTCTGGGCACTTGTAGTGCTGAAGCCTGAAGTGGGACACTTGAAGCAAGGCCTGCACTGGTCACCTGGCCACACAGTGACCTGAGGAGCTGAGCTGGGCACAGGGAGATGCCTGTGTCTCTCAGCCCTTGCTGTGTCCATATGCTGAGACTCAGGCAGGGGCTCCCCAAGCTCCGAAGTGACTTCTGGCCCCAGGATCATCTCTGGCCAGAGATGAAGCCATAGAAGGTGGGGGAAGTAGACCAAGTGTGAGGGCATCAAGGTGGAAGGAGTCGGTGGCTGATCCTGCTGGGTAGTGGCTGGGGAGGAGTCAGCCCTGGACCCGATCTCTGCTGTCTCTTTGGGCCCTGAGCTCTAAGGACAGATGCAGCAAGTGGCAGTGTGCAGAGTAGATGGAAAACCAACACTGAGAAAGCCTGCCATCCTGGGACATGATGAGGAAAGACCCGCAGAGCAACCAGAACAGGGTTCCTCTGCAGGGGCCCAGATTGAGGCAAAAGGCAGGGGAGGGGCGAGGATGAGAGGCAGCCATGTCCCCTCATTTACAGTGGGAGTCCGGCCTGGGCCTGGCCTGTACCACAGTTGGTACACAGGTAAAACACAGAGAAGCCCAGACCTCCAGGATCCAGCCGGCCCAGCATGCATGTCCTTGGGGAGCCCGTTGCTGTAGGCCTCTCTCAGCAGGCCACTGTTCAGAGCCGTGGCTCTGGGCTTCCCTCCCCCTTCACGTCCCACCTCTTTAGCCCCCGTGGGAGGCAAGCCCTGTCCTGATATTGCCACAGAACCAGGGATAGCAAGATGAATCATGGGGTCAGGGCTCTGCGCAGAATCCCAAGATCTAGCCCTGAAGGTTTCCTAAACCCTAGACTTTACAAAGGACCCAAATGAGTGTGAACCCAGATCAGTTACAGTGATGCTAACAAAGCTAATACCCATCCATTGCCCCTCGGCCTGGCCCTGACCGGCTGGCACACTGTGTTCTGGGCCCATCACACTGTCATGGCTGCAGAGTGGAGTCAGGGCCTCCAGGGCCACACCCCCAAGAATGCAGAGCTGGCTCTGTGTCAGCAGCCCACCCCGAGGCTGGTCCTGACATGGGTGACCCATGTGCTACGAGCTGCAGGTCAGACCACCCAGTCTTCACAGAATGGACTCTCGCAGGCAGCAGCAAACTCCTGATATGTACAGTGCCCTGGGGATCCTCCCTAGATCCACCCCAGGGCAGAGCGTCCCTGCTGCTGGAGGCCAAGGAAACACCCAGGACACTCATTCCAAGGGGACACAGAGAACCTGAGATGTGAAGCCCAGGCCGGACCCCCGTGGGGTGAGGTGAGGCTGTGTGCACAGCCACATGCCCACAAGAGCTGGTCTGTCCTCGAGGAGTGCAGCAGGCAGCCCTGTGGCCCCACGCTGGCAGATGAGCGTAGCAAGCCACCTGGATGCCCACTGGTAGAGGAGCGAGTGGTACTGAACCACCCTGTGGCTCCTGCATGCATGCGGGCGGCACTAGTTCGCAAGCAGTGCTGCTAAGTATCAGAGGTTAGTCTTCAGATTTCTTAAGCTGAACCAAAATGCTCAAATCTAATGAAAATACTGCTGTTTCCCCCACAATCGTGTGTTTTGTTAATGCCACAAAATCTGTTGAGAGACTTGATGAGTTAAATATTTAACAAATATTTAATGTTAAATATTTGTCATTGTGAAAGGGGTGCTCAAACTATAGAGTAAATATTTAAATAAACAGTGATGGGCTCGGGAGATAGCTCAGTAGAATAAGCGCTTGCCTGGCAAGCACAAGGTCCTGAGTTCAATCCCCAGGACTGGAAAAAAAAAAAAACAGTTATGACAATAAAAGACACGTTGCTATTACTCCCTCTTGAGATGTTCCACTGAACACGCTTAACCCGTGGCTCTCGCCATTTTCTGGAACAGCTCTGGAAGCCCTCTCTGAGTGTCTTTATGTTGTGTGTCTTCATGAGGCATGGTCAAAAGCACAGTGACACTCTGAACTGAGTGCATGCAAAGGGAAGGTGGGCTTCTAACGACATGGTACGCGCCTCTGTCCACCTCGTTCACCGGCCTGGCACCAGGGACTTCTGGCTCTGCCCGGGGACCACAGGACCATGATAGGAGAGGTTTTAGATAGCTTGGGACCTCAGGGCAGCCAAGCCAGTGCAGCTGAAGACCTTCAGGAAGGAGGACTCCAGTGCTGCTGCGGAGCTGGCAGGGACAGCGGGTGAGTGTGCCCAGGTGAGGGGCCTAGAGGAGGCACTTTCACTGCAGCCGGGTGTTTTAATTGAGCATTCCCGTGCTTCTTGAGCAGCATCTTCTCTCACACAAGGGCATGGCAGGACCCCGGCCCCGAATCCCCTGAGTACCAGTGGACACTGAGGCTAAAAATGTGGCTTGTGAGGGATCAGATGTGTCACTTCTCTGACATGAGGCTACCATCAATATAGCCACAGATACTAAGTGACATTTCTGTTTTGTCAACAGACCAGCAGTACTCATGGTCCCCGACGCAGCACTTCAATGAGGAAAGATACTCTCCCGCCCCTAGGAACATGAAAGGCTTATCTGGAAGCCGAAACCAGCCACAGCTGTGCACCAGTCACACGTGTGGCCTAACACCCCCGGACGACTGTGAGCACCCCCACGACCACCTGCGCCATGGGCAGGACATGCGGCAGCCCTACCTGCTCAGTCCAGCCGAGAGCTGCCCGCTGGACCACCACCGCTGCTCGCCCCGGAGTTCTGTGCACTCGGAGTGTGTGCTGATGCCCGTGGTGCTGGGCGACCACGTGTCCAGCAGCACCTTTCCCAGGATGCACTACAGCTCCCACTACGACCCCAGGGATGACTGCGCCATGTCGCACGCCAGCACCAAGGCCAACCGCATCCCCGCTAACCTCCTGGACCAGTTCGAGAAGCAGCTGCCACTGCACAGGGACGGCTTCCACACGCTGCAGTACCAGAGAGCCTCGGCCGCCCCCGAGCAGCGCGGCGAGAGCCCGGGGCGCATCCGGCACCTGGTGCACTCCGTGCAGAAGCTCTTCACCAAGTCGCACTCGCTGGAGGGCTCCTCCAAGAGCAATGTCGACGGGACCAAAGGGGATGGCCGGGGCGATGACCACCGCCACCAAGGCCACCACTCCAGACACGGCAAGCGGAGCAAGAGCAAGGAGCGCAAGCCCGAGGGCAAGCCCAAGTCCAGCGTGAGCAGCTGGTGGAGCTCAGAGGACAACCTGGACAGCGACAGCACGTACCGCACGCCCAGCGTGGCCGCCCGGCACCACATGGACCCCCTCACTCACTGCTGCCCCGAGGCCCTGCCCAGCCCTTTCGGGGACCTGTCCCTGAAGACCTCCAAGAGCAACAGCGACGCCAAGTGCTCGGCCTGCGAGGGCCTGGCCCTGACGCCCGAGGCCAAGTACATGAAGCGCAGCTCCTGGGCCACACTCACGGTGAGCCAGGCCAAGGAGGCCTACCGCAAGAGCTCCCTGAACCTGGACAAGCCGCCGGCCCCCCAGGAGGTGAAGCCCGCCCTGCGGCCATGCCACTACCTCCAGGTAAGCGCCCAGCCCCGCGGGCCCTGCCCAGTTTACGTTGCAATCACCTTCGGTCGCTGGCAGGCAGGGCTGGCGAGTCGCTCGGTGTGTAGAGGTGTTTTGGAAGGCAGAGTCCTGCCCACTAGCGGATGCCTTGCCTCCAACCTGTGTGTTCATGCTGAGAACCTTGCACGACTCTCCCGGTGAATTTTCATTGAAACATAGCATCTGTACGTTTGTGGGATACAAGTGATACTGTGACCTGGGTGCGTGAAGGACAGTGACCAGAGCAGACAGTACACTCTGCCTCCTCCAATATCACTCATTCTATTAGAACTTTTGATCAAAATTCTCTTTTCTGATTATTTGGAACATAATTTTGTAAACAGTAGTCAATTTGCAACATGTGGTTATTAACATTGTCACCATGTTTTAAAACAGGTCCTGTGAAATTATTCCTCCAGCCTAAGTGCAGGTTTACATCCTTTGGCCAACATCCCCCAGCCCCGGCCCCGGCCCCGGCCCTGGCCCTGGTAACTGGCCTGCTACTGTCACTTCTGTGAGTCCAGTGATCTAGCACTCCCAGCAATGTGTCACACGCCTCCCTGTTTGTCTTGCGGAGTCCCCTGTGCTCACTGTCTTGCTGCATGTGCCAGGGTTTCTGTCTTTCCCAGGCTCGGTAATACTCCAAACACCCTGATGCTGCAGCACCCCATCTCTTGCACACTGGTAGACCCTGTAGTTGTGCATATTGCTTGTGAATAGTGCTGCAGTGATTCAGGCAGTTGGGGTAGGAAAACTCAGGCGCTTCCCAGGGCTTCCCCTGAGATTGCTGTAATTGTGATGGGCTGTTCTCCAAGGCCCCAAGAGTGAGGGCCTTAGCAACAGCCGTAGAGACATCCTGGCCCCACAGTGTGTGGGCCACTGACCTTGCCGGTGGTAGTGGACCTGCCTCTCTGCTGAGCTGCACCCCACCTGCCATCGATGTCTTTGCCCGAGGTACCAGAGACCTATCTCTCTCAGGTGGTTAAGAGATGAATTTACCAGACAGTGGTTAGCAAGGGTTGGCACGCTGCAGAGCCCTGTGCTCTATACAGTTTCCTCTCCATCTCTTATTTGTGCAGGACCCATCACCAGAGATGCCGAGAAGTCTTAGGATAGCCTGGTGCTGTGGCAAAGAAGCCAGCAGGCCAAGGTGCCTGTTAGCAAGACCAGGGCATCTCTCACCTCGACGCATGTCTCCCGCTTGCCTGGGCGCAGGTGCCATGCCCAGTGGGTATGCAGAAATCTTTCTGGAATCATGAGTAATAGTGTCTCATGCCAGCTGAGCCACCAGGCGGCCAATTAGTGGAACAGAGGCAGCTGTGGCCTGGCGGGCGCAGAGCCCAGAGTAGAGAGCCCTCCAAGGGCCAAACTTCCTTTGCCTTGTCCTGGCTCTCAGGCCGGTTCTGAAAGGGTCTGCTGACTAAGTGCAGGAGACAACAGATTTATCCAGACAGAAACTGCTAGTTGGATAAAATACTGTTTTGATAGCAGAGGAAAAGGCTTAACCTTTGCTTGTAGTTGGCCAACATGAACATCCACATGTAAAAGCGCTCTGTCTCCTGTCTGAAGGGACAGAGGGAGTAGGACCGGGCCTGCACTCTGATTCTGTCATTCCTGAAGCAGATGCCCCGCCCCCCATTCTGCTGCCATGTGAACTGTCTGCTGGGTGCCTCGTGAGCACACTGGGTGGAGCTGCCATCAGGTGCTTCTCCCAAGCCATCTGGCCTGTCCCACCCATGAAAGTGGCTCCCCTGCACCTTCTCACAGGCCCTGCCGGATGGCTCCTGCTGCCCTGGGTAAGTGTTCAGCTACAGGCCGTCGCCATGCGTGACAGCCCACGGTCAGGAGGCAGGGCGCTCACCCTGGCCCCCGTCGGCAGTGTGCACACACTGAGGCCCATGGGGCCGGCCGAGTTGCTCTGCTCCTCAGCTGACCCTCCCACCACACAGCTGCAGCAGTAAATGCCTCCACAGTCATCTCAGAAACACCCACACTGACAGATACGCCTCTAGAGGCAAAGCCATAGTGTCTGATCACACGTGGAATGC
This sequence comes from Octomys mimax, assembly GCA_002564305.1. Classification (NCBI taxonomy): domain Eukaryota; kingdom Metazoa; phylum Chordata; class Mammalia; order Rodentia; family Octodontidae; genus Octomys; species Octomys mimax. The sequence goes on from NDGM011065376.1 coordinate 15,004, forward strand.
TCCAGTATTTCCAGTACTGAGTCACTATGCAAATTCCCCTCTGGCTTGGGCTTCTTTTAGGCAGGGCTTCTGCGTCAGGTCCTATGGTGGGGCCGCAGCAGGACAGTCAGTGGGGTCTCCGGTCACCACGATTCCCCCGCCCCTCTCCTCCCTCCTCCACCTTTGCATTGCTTCATCTTCTAAATGCTGCATGTTTGGCAGCAGGGTGCCGGCCTGAGGCCTGCGGCCCAGACACTGGGCCGGTGTTGCTGCAGATGCCTCTGTGGCTCTGTCACCAAGCTCCACAGCACTGCCACACTCAGGCCCCTGACCATGCTCCCGCTGTGCCGTGTGGGTCACAAGTATCCCTCACAGCTGGCCTGGAAGGGCATGGGGGGAGCCTTGTCAAGCGCCCCTGTCTCTCCCAGACATCCCTGTTCTGCTTGACCCAAGGCGCAGAAAGCCAAGCAGCATCATAAGGTCAAACTGTGGTCTTAGCAACACATTTTCCAGACTTCGAACATCACATCTGTTTACAGTACCACGCAAAACAAAGACGACAAGCTGTGACGTGATACTGCAAAAAGACGTGGCTCAGTGGAATGTGGCATTACAATGAAATCCCCTGGCATGTAGGACACACAATGTGTGAGGGAGAGGGACAGTCCCAGTGTCCTGGCCTCACAGCTGCTGAGTGACTAGTGTTCTTGGGCCACCAAGCAGCCGTGGCCGTGGGTAGAGCCACCAGCCCACCAGGATGACACAACCCAAAAGGTTCAACCTACACGCCATCGTCCTGAGGCCAGGCAGGGTCAGGGTCCCGGAGGCACCAGAACCGCCATCCATGAGCCCCCCAGCAACTCCTGCCTCCCCCGCACCCCAGATAAGGCGCCAGCGTCACCTTCCCTCTGCATTGTCCTCTAGCGGTCACTTGGGCTCACAGTGAAGATTTATGGACAGCAGCACCACCAGTTCTGTGTGTGTCTCCTCAGGCTGTTTTTGTCCTATACTGCGGCAGGATTGTCCAGCGCCTTCAAAGACGTCCCCCAGCTGACAGCTCCCCACTTCCTGGAGGAGAGACAGATCTCCAGGTCCTCACAGCACAGCTTCTCCTTCAAAACTGCGGTGGCCGGGAACTACATGACTGTGCCTACAAACGCTGCTGTCGGGGTTGGAAGAGCAGGAGGCAGGCGCAAATGTTCAGGAGCTCCGTCTGCCTTCTCCGAATGCCAGGGCTCTGCAGTGCAGAGGGTTTCGGAGTGTTGCCCCCTCTGAATGTGTGGTTAACGTGGCCAGAGGACTGTAAGGAGGTCAGACACTGTGCACAGAGGCAGAAGCAGCTCTGGCCCTCGGAAGTCCTCTCCAAGCTCTTGTCTTCCTGTTTTTTGCCAGAGAAACCACCGGAGGCCACTCTTCCAATGCCAAGGGCGGCTGTGGGTAGAAACACAGTGCAGCCCGCCCAGGGTGACGGTGTCTCCTGCAAGTCTGTGGCCTGCCCACAGACCTTCACCCGTGCCCTGCCACCCTGTCCCCTGGCTGTCTACCCCCAGGTCTGGACACAGGGTAACCCTTGCCAGCCTCCACGGGCCTTCCCAGTCCTCTGCCCTCTCCCTAGCAGGGAGGCTCGCTTTCTCCACCGACTCCTCCATTTTGCCATGTGGAGAAGCCACGGAGGGAAAGTAGCTCAGGTGGGAGAGTGGACTCGTGAGCCGTGAGGCTTCCACTGCTGACGTGGCTCACGCCCTCCCTGCTTTCCAGCCTGGCCACCCAGCTGTGGCTGGAAGACGTCTGAGCCTGGCCTCGCCTCTGCCTCCAGGGCACTGTGTGGGTGCTAGTCACAAAGGTCATACAGTCTCCATGCGGGCACAGAAACGTGCTTAGGACTGTACCTTCCCCAGCGGTATTTGATCAACAGGTCAGTTTGGGAGCTACAGTTCAGAACCCAGCACCCACCCTTACATGGTGGAGGCAGGCTCCCATTGATCATGTCTGCCTAAGCACGCCAAAAGCTACCAAGAAATACTCATGTCTGACTGTTTCCACACCTCCCAGGACTGAAAACTGCACTGACCTGGGGTGGAGGCTATGGTGGCTGCTGAAGGCTCTGACCTCTGACCTCTGACCACACCATCCAAAGTGGGCCTGATCTTTTACGCCACCTTGCTACCCGCTTCCCTCATGGAAGCTCTGCATCAGTCTGTGTTGAACTGATACCCAGTGTCTGTGTGTGGCTGTGGACAGTGTGGCAGCTGCGCGGTGCATGGTCAGTCGGGGCAGTTGGTGCTTCTGTCTGCTTTTCACTGCTTTGTAGTGGAGCCTTGGGACCTGTCTCCTCCACCTGGTTCCTCCCGATCCACGAGAGGCTGCCCAGCTCCGGCGCCAGCTCGCTCCGCTTTGGCACCGGCTCTCCACCCGCTCCCTCCAGCCTCCTGAGGCTTAGCAATCGCTGCTCTGCTCTTACTGAGATCACGTTTTTGTCTTCCACAAATGAGCCAGAGGATGTGTGGCATTTGCCTTTCTGTGCCTGGTCTGCTTCCCCTAATGCCATGCCCTCTAGTTCCAGGCACATGGTCATGGAGGATGGGATTGCTCCCCTTCTGACCACCCAGTCTTGTGCATAGGCTGTGTTTGCTCGTCCATTCGCCCTTCAAGGGACACATCTGCTGATTCAGTATCGTGGCTACTGCTAGTAAGGCTTCAACAGACTCGGATGTGCAGGTATCTCTTAGATACAGTGATTTTGTTTCATTTGAATGAACACCTAGCAGAGGGATTCCTGGATTGCGAAGTAGCTCTCTTTTTAGTTTTTAGGAGGAACTTTCGCTATGTTTTCTGTAACATCCGAGGCAGTTTCCATCCCCTCCAGTGGCATATTGCAGTCCCCTCTTCTTGCAGTCCTTGCCACCATTTATTCTGTGCTTGGTGGCATCGTACTGGTTAGGTGCAGTAGCATCTCGTCATGGTTTTGATCTGCATTTACCTGACGAATACTGTTACTGAGAATTTTTCACACATTTATTTATGATCAGAGAAATTATGTTCCACTTGCTTGTCCATCTCTAAAGCTGCACTGTATTGAAGTTCTGTCAGCTCCTTGTATGTCCCGGGTACTGACTCCACAAGGAGCTTTGAAAGGCTTTCTCTTGTTCCGTGGACTGTCCCTGTACTCTGTGGCTTCACAGACACTTCTTGTGTGATTTGATTCCATTTGCTGCTATTACTTTCATTGCCTATGCTTTTGATGTCTTTTACAAAAACATCCTTCCCAGTAGTGACGTCTTGCGGCGTGTCCCCTGTGTTTTCATCTAGTAGCTTTGGAGTTTCCAGTATTACATTTGGTTCTTGATTTTTTTTTTTTAGTTGAATTTCTTATAAGATGCAAGATACGGTCCAGCATCATTCTTCTTCACGTGCACATCCAGGTTCCCCTTCGCTGCTTACTGGAGAAGTGTCCTTTCTCTGGTGTGCGGCATTGGCTCCTTTGCTGAAGGCTGGTTGGCTGCAGATGTGTGGGTTCATTTCTGGACTTTCAATTCTGCTCCATTAGTCTGTGTGTTGGTTTTCATGACTATGATGTGCTGTCTTGATTGCTATAGCTCCATAGTGCTTATGTCTTCAAATCAAATACTGCGATGCGCGCAGCGTCATTAATTCTGGTGGGTGTCACTTCTGGCTGTATGGGGATTTTATGGTTCCTGAGAAATTTTAGGGTTATTTTGTTTCCATGAAGAGTGCAATGGATATTCAGTAAATCTGTAAATTGCTTTGGGTACTATGTTCATTTTAACAATAGCAATTCTTCCAATCCACAAACAATTTGTGTGTATGGGAACTTCTTTTATAATTTATAATTTTCCTGGTAGCACTCATGCACATAATTTGTTAGTTATTCTAGATACTTTGTTTTCTTACAGCAATTATGAATGGGATTGCTTCCTACATTTCATAACATGGTTTTGCTGGTCTATAACAACACTACTGATTTCTGCATGTTGGGTTTTTTCCACCCTGAAAGTTTATGGAATTAATTTATCAGTTCTTACAGCCTTTAGGTTTTTCTACATATAAATCCTCTCAGCTTACCAACAAGGATAATTGCTTCTTCCTTTCCTGTTTGAATGCCCTTTATTTCTTGGTCTTGTACAGATTGTTCTAAGACTTTTACCACCGTGTGGAACAAGAGTGGCAGTAAGAGTAGGCCTCTCTGGCTCGCTGCAGACCTTAGGAGAACGCCTCTGGCCTTGCCCCTCGTGTGTTGTTGCTGTAAGTCTATCATACACAGACTTTACCATGCTGAGGTTGTTCCTGCTCTAGCTGATGAGGACGTTCTTAACACAAGTAGATGTAGGATTTTATTGAACGTTTTCTCTGCACCTGTTCAGATGACTGTACGGTTTTTGTACTGAATTGTCTTTATGTGGTGTATTTTGTTCTGGTTTGCATATATTGCGCCATCTTTGCATCTCTGCGATGAATTGTTCTTGGCCACAGTGTGTGAGTTCTGTGGTATGTGGTTGGACTTGTTTTGCTTACGTATGCAAATGTGCGTGTTTCTTCAGGGGTGCTGAAGGTCTACAGATTTCTGTTTTGATGTGTCTTATCTGGCTTTTATCAAGGTATTCTGACATCACAGAGTGAATTGCAAAGAGTTCCTCCTCTTTCCTGGTTGGAATAGTGTGGGAAGAACCCGCAGCTCTCGGAAAGTTTGGTAGAATTCCGCAGTGCAGCCACCTGCTTGCTCCCAAGCCCTTCTGGGCAGAAGACTCTGCTGTGGGTTCAGACTTGTCGCCGTTACTTGTCTTCTCCCGTGTCCCGTGTCCTGGTGGCTTGATTTGGGCCAGGGAGAGGTGTGCAGGGTGCTGTGCACGCCTTCCGAGTCCTCGGCACGTTGGCGCAGAGGTCCTCGTGTCTCTAGGCTGCGCTCCCATTGCCAGGTAGCTTTCAATCACTCCTTTCGGGTCTCCTCTTTTTTTCTTAGTGTAGCAAAAGTTTTCATTGATCCTTTTTTGTGTGTTAAAATCCCAACTTATTTCATGGATCTTGTGTATTTTTTTTAGTCTTTGTTTTACTTCTGCTGGGATCTTTCTTACTTATTTTCATCTACTTTTAGGTTGGTTTGTTCTTTCTTTCTCAGCTTCTTGAGCTGTACTGTCCGATAGTTTGCTTGAAGTCCTCCAGTTTCATGAAGGTGATTATTACTATGCACTCACTCTTAATTCTTCTTTTACGCTATTCCACTTTGGCATATTTCCATTTTCGTATGTTTCCATAAATCTTAATTTTCCCTTTGAATTTTTGTTCACTTGGGGACCTGTTGTTTAGTTTCCATGCATTTGTACATTTTCTGAAGTGCCTTTCAGTGTTGACTTCTCGTTTTACTACATCATGGTCAGTGAAGGCACAATAGAGGGAACAATCTCGGTTTCCAGGACTTTGCTGAGCCTGGTTTTGTGGCCGCACATCCAGTCTACCTGGAGGCACTCCACGTGCTGGAGAGAGGAGTGTGTTATGCGGCTGGCAGGAGGCATGCTGTCTGCACGGCTCTTCAGCCCCTGATGAGCACAGTGAGTAAGGCGGCTCCCCGCTGACCTTGTCTGCGTGGGCGTCCTGATGAGTGAGGGAGACACGGCTGCCACTGCTGCTGTCCAGCGTCTGTGCCTCCTGCAGGTGCAACGGCATCTGCCCAGGAAGCTTGCGGGCCCTGGCCTTCGGTGCGTGCGGGTCTGCCAGCTACTGCTCCTGCGGGGTTGCTGCGAGCATGGCTGCTCTGGCTTACTCCTGGTTTCCGTGTGTGTGGAATCGCTCTCCCTCCCTTCACCCTCAGGCTGCGTTTCTTCATAATCAAAGTGAGTCTAGCTTGCCACTGGCTCTCGATTTTTTTCTTTCTTTTTTTTTCAGAATTTTATTGATAGACAAATAGCAATTAGACAGTTTCAAATCAAATC
>NDGM011065380.1:0-11472 GCA_002564305.1 Octomys mimax
CTCTCTCTCTCTCTCTGTCTCTCTAAACAAATAAATAAATAAATGTTTAAAAAAAAAAAAATTAAAAAAAAAAAAAAAATGTTGTATTACCATTTTATCTGGACAGTGTTAAGCCCACTGGAACTTGGTAGCTTTTTTTTTTAAGCTGGTTAACAGAGAGTGATATATTATCTATTTTTTTTTTTTTTGTCAAGCCTGTTGCTCAGATTAACAGATAACAGATGCAAGATGGGACATATAATTGAATTTTTAAAAATTACTTTAATGAGAATATAGTAATAATTGATATGACATTAGAAATGGTACACATTTAGAAGACCAAGGTGACAGGTATTTCAAGCACGGTTTTAGTACTATACATTGCTGTCCTCAATGTAGTTGCTTAGTTCACAGATATCAACATAGAGAGTTAGTCAGGGTGAGGACTCTACCCATTAGCTGCCATTTGCAAATCTGATGGAGATTCTCAGGACTATTACTGTATCCAACCTGTATATGTACATGTATGGTTTTGCCCCTAAATTATTTCCTAACTTTTCTCCTTTCTCTCTCTTTGTTCCTTAATCCTTATGTTCTGTTTCTTTCCATTTAACTGTGTTTGTTATACCTTTTAATTTTTGTAAATTTTCAATTATGAAATCCAGGACTCAAGGAATAGACTTCCTTTAAAAATATAAATAAGTACTAGGTTGGGGGTATAGTTTAGCTTCAGAGCATAACACCTTGAGTTCTAGCCGCTGCACTTTAAAATAAATGTAACAAAAAGTAGATAAGTATTTTTTTTATTCCTGTAGGGTATTCTGGGTTTAGGTAATTATTTTAAAATTGTATTTACTTCCTTAAGATTCATCATATGCTTATGTAATGAGGGTGTTCATTGTTCCCTTAGTAAGTTTTAGAACTCTTGAACCAAGAAAATTTCTCCACAGAATTTATCATACCTTTGTCTTTTCCTACAGTATTAAAAGAAAATTATGGAATGAAAGTATAAGCTACCAATTTCAGAAGAAAAATTTGAAATATAAAGTAGTTAATGCTTTTTTGGATATGGTGCAAGGAGATACTAAGTAATTATGGTTGGCATTATTGGATTTTAATTATAATTATTTATTGATTCTCGGCATTATTTGGGTTATGGTTTCACAGACACAATTTAATTGAAGAGAATTGCAGATTGAAATTGTTTTTACTCGGACAAGTCTGGAATCCAGACAGCTATCCAGTCCTTCTTTCAAACTCTTTGAAATCACAGACTGTGCTGATTGCAGAAGTTTCAACTTTTTCATCCCTTTTTGCTGTTGGCTTCTGCATTATCATTTCTTTGAAAGCATAGATATTCCCTATGTTATAAAACCACAAATAATAAGCATATCGGAGACTGCCCTTGTAGTGTCACTGAAAGGGAAGGGAGAAAAGGAACATGGGGAAATGTGCAATATGCCAGAAGTTCACTCCAGCTGATGGAGCACTGTGATAGCCCGGCACAGTCCTTATCAGAAGCACTCCATTTAACTATGCTGCATTTAGTACACTTCTGACAGCTTAAGGTGTATCTTCACTGTGCAGGAGTACCAAAAAAACAAAAAGACCCTATGCTGCCTTTAGCGATTTCATTTTTACTTTCTTACAACTTTATAATGCTAAAGTAATTTGCCGTGCATTTCCTCACTAGTCTGCAGTCTTTCATGGGGTAATAATAAGGGTCCTTTCCTCTTTCTAGAATATCTGGGAGAAACACACATTTTCTATGAAGGACAGACACCCCCAACCACCTCCCAAATGTGTAATCAATGGGGATATGCTAATTGTTCTAGCTAGCTACAAGAAATTAGTCATGCAAAGAAGCTTTTCCATAAAGAGAAGATCACCAGCCCAGTCAATGACCAGTTAATCATTTTACAAAAACTATAAAATGCAGTGTTTTGGGGGTTTTTTTAGACTTTTTTATTGATTATTTTGAGAAACAAATAGCAATGAGACAGTTTCAAAACCGATTAGTAGGACAGTTTCAATAATTAATACATTGCATATTGTTGTGTTCATAGTGGTTATTCATAGCACAAGATGCAGACATGATATACTGTCCAAATACTCTTAGTAGAAATCTTTCTTCTCAATGAATTAAGAGAGAGTAGCTGTATATCTATCCTATTTTGCATATACAGATACAAAACAGTCCTTCATTTATACCCCCTTTTTTGGTTTAGTTTTGTCAGAGATGGGTATTCCATTGAAGATGCAGTGTTTTTTGTTTCATGTCCCTAATCATCTGTGTGGATTAAGCTAAAATTACTAATTTTAAAAGGGACATTGCTGTAGTGTCCTTGGGGACTAGTATAAGAAATGAGTGATAATCCATTTATTATATGTTAGCAGCCTATACAGTAAGATTAGATGCAAAATAAGATACACTTTTATACTGTAGCATATTAGTGTGAATACTTGTGAACCTTTTGAAGTTCAGAATTTAAAGGAATTCTCCCCAACTAGGGATCAAGGTAAATATGTTCTCCGCTTAAAGTGTATTGCAAAGAATTTGTATTACTGTAATAGTTGTTATGGATGGAAACAATAGCTGTTTATTATACATTATATATCGTACCTTCTTTCCTAACTAAAACTATAATGCCCAGGGCTGAGAGAATAACTCATCAGGATAAACACCTGTCTGGCAAGTACAAAGCCATGAGTTTGAAACTCGGTACAAAAAAAAAAAAAAACTATAATTCCCAATCCTTATGACATAACATACCAGAATTCCTTGCCCTTTATAGACTGTTTTAGTCATGAGAGTTCTATACATTTTAATTATTTTAATGATAGTGATAATAGAAAGATTATGTCCATATATAGCAAATTTCTTTACGTAGCAAAACATTTTGTTCACTAACTGCATAGCCCCTTTCAGTATTGTTCAAATTCAATTTTGAAAGTATATAAAAGCCCCAGGAATACTGCACAGCATTAAGTCCTCCTCTTTTCAGAACCTTAATTAAAGGCTTCTATACCCACTTCTGCCATCATTTATAGATCACTTACCTCTAATTTCATGTAATTTAGACCAGGGGCCACGTTACATTGTATGTAGGATGATTTTATACAATTTTCTGAAAAGAGGGGAGCGACATCCTCTAGAAAGATTGTCTCTACGTGAAGTCAGAGAGGTGCACTTTGCTGGCCACACATTGTGAGTTCTTCTTTCTTGTGTATTGAGATCATTTTCTGAAATGGAAAGTGTCAAAAGAAGACAGCTCCAGGCTCCTGTTTAATAGCACTGGACACAAATAAAGAGTATTCACAAAATTAACGAAATCATATACTTTCATCATGCATGGGAGAAAAATGGCCATCTTAATATGGGTATTTTAATTTAAATTATGGGTATTCTCTCCACCCAAGTGTCACATACTTGGAAAAAAAAAATCACATCTGCTAATAAAAAATCATCAAATGTGATCCTATTAAAATGGTACTCTGGTGATGAAATAGCAGAAAATAGTACAATAATTATACAAATTGTTATCATCTTATTAGGTTGTGGAGAATGCTCTAATTCCAGCATCCCTAACTGAAAGAGTCTGCTCTGGATGCTACTCTGATGCTCACAGGAAGCACGCCTGTTTTGCCATCCTTTCGCAAGGATTTCTAAATGATTAACTTCTCCGGGGATTGGGCCTTCTAGTTTTTCCTCATAGAATCATTGCCTAGATCATGCAGATGGTTGTGTTCTTTTCCTTTTAGGTGAAATTGAGTGTCAAAAATGTTGTTTTGAAGGGAAGCCATTGCTCTTAGGGTTGAGATAAGAAATAGGTGCAAAATTCAAAGGAAAGCTGTCCCTAAATCAGGGGTTTAATTGCAAAATTCTATGTAGACCTCCATGATAGATTATTGTCTCCCTTTGCCCTGAGGTGTCTTTTGTAAGTTCATTTCTTCCCACTCTCCCTAGTTCAAGAATTAACAGGATAGGGACGCAGTGATATTTACTGATTACTTGTTATCGGTTGCTATTTGGAGCAGTTTTTGGCCATAACCGCAAAGACACAAAAGGCATCGCTGGAGACAAAACACCCGCAACAGACCTAAAGAAAAAAATATCAAGTAGTTGTTGCCTATGAGTCCCCTGCTGTTTCTTATCAAGTGGGACATTGCTGACATGGATTCGGAACTGTTTCTGGGATAGCAGTGACCAAAAATGGTCTAAATTTCTACCAGCCCAGCCTTTTCTGAGCCAAAGCCGTGGCCATCTGCGTTGACTTAACAGCCACTCTCTCATTCTCTGTAGTTGCTTAGGAGGAGGACTTTGTCTCACTTCTGCTTGTCTTTGGAAAATTCTATTCTTTGACCTGGAAGCTCTTGCCCCCCAGGAAGAGTCTGACATCCCAGCTGCTGCATGATCAGGCATAAAAATCAATTTAAATTTAATCCTCTGAAAAATATAATTAGCAAGGGGGTCCAATGCCAAAATAAATTATGGCCCTCATTTCCATAGGCAAATTGAATTTTAAAATGTATTCACCCCTTTGCTTTGAAATCTGTATGTGTGGATAATTAGAACTTGTGACTATAGCTTTCTAGGACCATCCCCTGTTTACATTTCCTTACAGGGGTTGTTTCCTAGGCTTTCCAGTTCAAACTTTCACCCCACTGCTCATCTGCCTCTGAGGGGTCAGCCAGCCCAGGAGAGAAAAAAACACATGTACAATTTACTCTTTTTTTCTGTGTTTTTTGGGGAAGGGTCTAGGGGTGTTCAGGGTCTCACTACCAGATCGGATTCATGGTGATCTACCTGTGTACAACTTCCCAAGAGTTGAGATTACAGGTGTGCACCACCATGCCGGGTCTCAATTGCTGTCTCAGCATGCCTGGGGGGCGGGGCCAGCATAGCAGGCCCAGGGCTCCAACCCCCAGGCTCCTGCGCCTGCTTGCAGGCACTTTAATCCTCTGAGCTATTTGGCCGGCCTGTCTCATTGCTATTTGTTTCTCAATAAAATTATGGGAAAAAAGAATTTACTCTTAAGTAGGTATAGCCCTAGAAAGTTTCTGGAAGGGGCTGACAGTAGGATTGCACAATGGCTTCTGTTTTCTTTCTTAAATGTGATAAAGAAACATTGTGGTAAAGTTCCACAGAAGAGTAAAAGAACCATAGGGAAGTGAAAGAGAATAACTGGACACGAATCCATGCAGGTCCACACACATACATGTGCATGTGCATGCCTCTGTGCACAAAAATGTTTATTGTATTTTATTAACTGTTGAAATATTGTACCATGTGTAATTGTCAGACAGATTTCCATGCCAGTGTTGCCACTTATCATATGTGTGCCCACTTTAAGGGATCTTCCTTGACCTTAGAATTCTTGTCTGTAAAATACTGTGGCCTCATGAGACTTTCTCTAGTGTTCCATTTGACTCTAAGTGATACAGACCCTGGGATTTTCCAACTGAAATTTAAGTAGATTGTTTTTAGTATAACAAGTCTGGAAAAGCATAAGAGCTCCTAGGAGCATCCCGAAAGGATGGCTGCAGCTATATGGAGCACTCTAAAAAACTGAATACAACAATGAACATGGGTTAAGAATGTCCATTCTAAAACTAAAATTCTGGGGGCCCAGGGAGATGGTTCAGTAGAATAAGCACTTGCCTGGCAAGCATAAGGGCCTGAGTTCAATCCCCAGTTCCACCAAAAATAAATAAATAAATAAATAACTATCTAAAATCCTGTGTGGCTTTGTGTTCATCTCTAACTTGCCTTCACTGACTCTCTTTTCTTTAGGAGAACTATTTTTTAATATTCTGATTCTTTACACTGAAACTTCACAGGTTTACAGAGATAGTGATTCACCTAATTCTGACAGCTTACCAGAACATCTCTGAAAGTTTAAAATAGACAAATTAGCACAAACAAAACGAAATATTGTTTTACATTAACAAGTGGGGGAAATACGGAACAGCTTGCCATAGTACTGAGATGAACTAAACGTAAAGATGTCGTGATGTTTCCATAAATGGGGACAGAAGGCCTCTGGGTGCTTGCTAATGCAAACTGATGTGTCTGGAGGACCCCTTCCTCAGGGGGTTTTGCGTAGTCTTGTTACAAGCAGATCTCTGATCCCAGTGAAGTTTGGAAGGCCTTGCTTCTTTTCACAGGGCTTTTCTTCTCTGCTATCCATGGCTGTACACTGAGAGGATTGGTTGGAAAGGATGAAGCCTTGTTTTTTCCTTTCTTTCATTTTCTTTCTTCCTGGAGTGGTGCTAACCAACAGGGAGATGCCCACAGAGCAGACAGCTAATAGGCATGAAAGTGATGGGGCCTGGCCTCTGGATCCTGAGCCCGCCACAGTCTTTCTTTGAAAGGGCTGAGGTAGCCATCTATATCCCCTCCGGTGTCTGTCATCTTCTAGCTATCAGAACAGTACAGATTAAGCACCAATTGCATTGTACAATTGGAACCGCAGTCATAAAATGTAAATAATGGGTCTTATCCCATTAAGTGTGAAAAATAAGAATCAAAAAGTAGAAAGCTAAGTCTAGCTCAAGGTCAGTATGCGATTGTACAACTTTCTACATTGCAAGTCTAAAATAATTATTTCTTCCTATTCAACTCTAGCCTCTAAGCAAAACCACTGACAGCGCCTGACAGATGTGCCCGAGCAGGACTCCTTGCATTGCACTGCTCACAGCACTATTGCTGGCTGCCCAGCTGACCAGCCAGAACATATTTTAGAAGAGCTTTGTAGGGTCATTCCTCAAAGGACCTCACCTGTTTTAATAGTGCGTCCGAGTCCACGCAAGCATAGTCAAGTGGAAACTGGAAAATGACCAAATTCCTCCCCGATGAGCATAGATCTGAATGCCTGCTGGGTTTGAATCTCAGTTCTGCCACTTGGACAATTATTTATCTTCTCCACTGCGTTGGATGTATCCCCATGTCTGAAATGGAGCAGATAGTAGCACCTAGCCCAGCAGCATTTACATATAGGATTATGTGATCTTACGTGTAAAGAATTTACATTGCATGTAGATGTGTGCTGTTTTGATCTTGGTTGATATTGTTGAGGGTGACATTACCCTGCTGCTTGCTTGAAAAGTAGGGGACATGTTTTCCTGTCAGTATTGCCACTTACTTCATGTGTGCCTACTTTAAGGGAACCTCCTGGACCTCAGAATTCTGATCTGTGAAATACTGTCATTTCATAGAATTGTCTCTAGAATTTCATTTGAGGCTAAGTGGTCCAGTGCCTGTGGATTTTAGCTGAGATTTAAGTAGAATGTTTTTAATGTTGAAATGTCTAGAAAAAATGTCTCCCTCCTCTAGCTCACTGAGTGCACATCAGAGTTATCTTGTTTCAGGATGGAACAAGTGAAAAAAATCATTTCCTTACAGAGTTACATTCCAGGAAAGTGTCAGGATCTAAGTATATTTCTTTATCCTTATTAAAATAACTTATGGTGGAAGTCTCAGAGTCTAGAGGAATTATACCTTCTCAGACCTTAATTTTTTCTAACAGTCCTGTGTTATTAACTCCATTAAGTTTTAAAACTCAGAATTCTCTCTAAGGTCTTGTGTAAAATCATATGCCTTATAAATCTTCTCTTTTAAAACTTGGATTATATTTCTGAAAATAGTCTTATAATTAAAGCCTGTAATAAATCCAAATGGTAAAATCAGGAAAAGTAAAATGATATACACAGAGAAATGTGCACACACACATTTACACCCTACACACTTGTTACAGAATATACCATTATTTTTAGGACTGCAAAATATCTTTTTAAAAAATGAATAAGAACTCCTAGTATTTTCTTCTTGGTACAGGGAAAAGAAGCAGAGGAAAACATACAAGAGGATGAAGAAGATACAGTTGCAGATTCTGCATTTCAGAGCCATGTCGTAGGTAAAAATTCATTTCTTAAGATACCATTAAGTGTGAGGTGCTTTCCTGTGTGGACCCTTCTTTCAGACACGGTATGTTCCTGAAGGCCATGTCTTATGCCTCCGTTAACCAGACTGCACTTTTTAGCTTTGTCTCTTCAACACCCAAAACTATCATTGAAAGAGTGGGTCAAAGTGGCGTGAAGAAAACATAAGGTTTGTGTGTGTGTGTGTGTGTGTGTGTGTGTGTGTGTGTGTATCTGTGTGTGTGTATCTGTGTGCACACATGCACACAACCAGTAGGTAACCACAGAGGATGAGTGGTGAGAAACTATGATCCTTGTCTCAGGAGACTGAAGAGGCAATGATTTTAACATCTCCAGGTGACCATTGATGCTTGTAGAATTAGTTCTTCCTCAGATTAATAAAATTAGCTGGGAATGTGGATATGCTGATTGTTTGTCTTTACAAAGACAAAGACAAGATAAGACACCAAGGGATGATGGAATTATTGCTCTAGTCATATCTAGATTTAGCAGATGGTGTTGAATACCACTTTCCAGGACAGGGCAGCCTTTCCAGTTTCCATACAGTCCACATCCATTGCTCTTGTGTTTCCCTGGAGAATCACTGGCTGCAAATGTCTGGCACCCCATGGCTCTTAGTGCCATGTTGGTACACTTTTGGCCCACTTTCTAGCATATGCCACAGTCTTCTACAAACTATAATTTACAGTTTATCTTGGAGAGTTGTTATGCCACAGCTTAATGAGACAGGCAAACCACTATTATTCCTTTCATTTGTAATTGGGAATACAAAAATCTTAAGAAACAGCTGAATGAGTATAGTCTGAATAAGATTATTATTCCAAGAAGGCATCCTTTATTATAGTTGTCAAAGTGAAATGCTTAAATTGGTATCAGTGCTGTGTAGTTAGCTACCATGCGAGTTAAATATTGTTTAAGAACCTTCAAACATGTTGATACATGAAGCTCTGCTGATTCATCATTTTCCCATAATGAGGTGTTCTTGGGCCTATAATATAAAGGAAGAAATTTTGTTCAAGAGAAGTACACCAATCTAAATATTTTAATAGCCTAACAGTTCTTCAGATCTGTGTTGTTTGATATGATAGCTATTAATCACGTGGGGCTATTTCAACTTAAATTGATTAAAACAATATAATATTAAAATTTTAGTTTCCCTAATTGCTGTAGGATTATTTTGAGTTTCTGTTGGCCACATACACTATATGTTCTACATGAACCTTCATTACCTTTTTTTGAACAGTGCTGCTTTAGATTACCATATTATAAGTAAATTTGGATTATGCTTGTGACAAAGAATTGGGTTGACTTTTAGATCGGTGTAGAACTGACCTACTCAAAGTCATAGGAACTACACAAATAAGATGCACTGGGCCAGTGTGGTGACACATACTAGTAACCCCAGCTCTTAGGAGACTGAGGCAAGAGGATTGCCATAAATGTGAAGCCCACTTGAGCTACATAATGACTTCAAGAACAACCTGAACCAATAGGGAAACAGTGTGTCAAAAAAAAATGCACTGGACATAAATAAACAGAAACCTGACAAGATATGACTATTATATAACTAGTAAAATTTTATAATCATCTTGCATTATTCATTCTCTGTCTTTATTACATTTTCTCATTGCTGGAATAAAATACCCAACACTTAGAATTAA
Organism: Octomys mimax; assembly: GCA_002564305.1. Classification (NCBI taxonomy): domain Eukaryota; kingdom Metazoa; phylum Chordata; class Mammalia; order Rodentia; family Octodontidae; genus Octomys; species Octomys mimax. Next base: position 9,582 of record NDGM011065380.1, read on the forward strand.
GGAAGGAAATGTTTATTTAGCTCATAGTTAGTGGAGGTTTCAGTCCATACTCGGCTGGCTCCAAGGCAGAGTGGTACATGGCAGAGGTTAGATATTCATAGCAGCAGAAAACAGCAAAAAGCAAAGGGGGAGCTGCTGCTAACAAACCTCTCTCCCCTCCTTACATTTATATGTAGATTATCTAACCCAGGGCAGATGTAGCATTAACACCCATAATCCCAGCATTAGATCAAGAATTAATCTCAAACTCTAGAAGCCACTCCATGAGTGCATGAGGCTTTAGGGGGACAACTAGACACACCATAACAGTCTCCAATAAAACAGAGATGTTCAGTGCTCAGTAATGATATCAGAAGTGTTACCTCTTTTTATGTGTCTACTTAGCCATCACTACCATGTTGGTTTTTGTCCTACGCTTATTGCCATTAGTTATGAGTTGACTGCTGCCGCTCTAGGCATCTCATTCCCGTGTGAGACAAAAAGAATTAAAGCTTGGCAGATTCACCCCTGCAGGTTCCACCTTACCTGGAATTGGTGAGGGATGGATCCCTGTCATGGTCCCTGAAAAATAGGCTAGGTATTTTGCTCTCTGACCTCTCTTGCATGAAGTAGCAGACAGAAGAGAGCTGAGCATAGCTGCTGGGCTGGCCAGTCAGTATGGTTGCCTTTTTGAAATTCCTCCATTTAAGACTAAATGCAGCTAATCAAAGTCAGGTGCTTATTTACCTTTATTTCACAAGAATGTCTGGGAACATGCATTTGTGTCCAAGTAATCCCATGTTCTGCAGTTTGTCCAAGTAAAGTGTTACCACTTGTGCTTGTGATACTGTATAAACATAATATAATATTTTTAATAACTAAACCTGAGCAACTTGGAGTATATTCTTCCCACCAATATTAGCTGATGTTGTTGACAGAGAAGAACAAAGAAGAAAATTGTGACTCTCAATGTTTAGATTTCTGCATGTAATCATCTGCAATTAATCAAAATGTTATAAGTTGATTACAATATATTGTAATTAAACCTGTTCTAAAGTGAAATTCAAGACTTAAGAATCAAGTAGAATAATACCATTAGAATTACGTCTTTAAGGTTTTCCTAGTATCATACTTCTATGTTAATAAACAATAAGTGAATGAGTAGACTAACGTAATAGTTGTATTAATGTAAATGATCATCATTGCCACATTTCTGATTTTTCTTTCCTGATATTTAATGATAATAGATTCACCCTATATGTTATATTATCTACTATGGTTACATAATTTGTAGGAATTCAAATACCATTGTCTAGTATTGAAAACATTAGCCAATGATAAGAATAAAAAAGAATTCCCTAACAGAGACAGAGGACTTGAAAATTTTTATAAATAGGAGAAAATGTCTTCTAAGAAATTTTAAAAAGAAGCCAGAAAGAACTCAATGGTATCTACAAAATGTACCTTTCATAGAAGCCTGTTATTTCCTCTTGTCTAAAGGAGTTTCAAAGAATAATCTGTCTTGCAGTCCAGTGAACAAATACCCTGGTGCCCCATGGTGCATAAGAGCTGTTGACTCTTCCTCCATTGGTGAGGTGAATCCTAATCTTTACTGCAGGATCTAGAAGAGTTCCTGCTACCAGAGTATACACAGTGTGACAAAGGACATGCTCTAGCTCTCATGATTCAGCTTTCCTTGGATAGCTCTGTGAAATCGTTTTGGAGCTCTCCTCCCTTCCCCAGAAACTGATGCTGCTGTAAAGAAAGCCCACTAGCCCATTTCCTGTTCTGCTTCCATTCCTTTCCAGCCAAGCTCAGCAGCTAATACAGAAAAGAGGTTTTGAGTGACTTAACATAACAAACCAGTCCATTACAGACTTTAGCTGACTAATAAACAACTGATGTCACTATA
>NDGM011065392.1:0-19428 GCA_002564305.1 Octomys mimax
AAGACAACAATATGCAATGTATTAATTATTGTAAGTGTCCTACTAACCTGTTTTGAAACTGTTGCATTGCTATTTTACCTTTTTTCTCGTTAAAATGAATAAAAGGTAAAAATAAATAAATAAATAAAACCTAGGGAAGGAAAGGGAGTGGGAATGAAAAGGAATAAAACGTGTCAACTCTCCAAAATGATTGTACTACGTATCACAAACCAGTGTTAATATAAAACATATTCACTGAGTTTTCAATTTTCTCAATCTCTTTTGGTTATGCATATGACTAATGTGAACATGGGTACATATTCAATATAAATACATATAAATATATCAATATGTTCATACATGCACAATTTTTGTAAACCATTTAAAAGAAAGTTCCATATATACTAGTTTTTTTTCTTAATAGGATAAATGATTTCCTTGAAAACAAGAATATTCCCGAACAGAACATAGTCAATTAAGGGGGATATAATACTTTTTCAAATTTCCCAGTTTCACTCATTATCTTTCATTTTGTAAATCCTTTTTACTTTTCTTCAATTTTTGGAGACAGTGATCCTCCTGCCTCAGCCTCCCCACTGCTGTCTTTACAGGCTTGCACCAACATGCCCGGTCTTTCATTTCTCTTAATGATTAATAAATTCTTAAATTCTAATTTTGTAAATTTTAAGCACTCTTGGCTTTTTAAGTGATAAAGGTTTTGTTTTGTTTTGTTTGCGGAACCAGGGATTGAACTCAGGCCTTTGCACTTGCCAGGGAAGCGCTTATTCCACTGAGCCAACTCCCTGGCCCCCTGATAAAGGTTTTTGATTAGTGCTATATCCCATGATTTCAGGTATTTTTAAGGCATGAGTGAGGGGAAAAAAAGTGGGACAAGTAACTGTAGGGAACGCTATCCTTCTTAAAAGATACTTTTAAAAATATCCACTGTAGTAATATCGGTTATACAGAAAATAGAAAAACAAAAACGGTTCTCCAAGATTTTTCTCAGGAGTAAGAACTGTTTTGTGGAAGAAACTGGCAACGATATAGACATTTTGGACAGGGACAGAAAAATGCTGTCGTCTTTTGGACACCATGAAAGCGCTGGAGTTTTTAAATAAATATTTTACATCGTGAGAAACGTCTGAGTATTTAACTTTTTTCTTCTCGAAGGAAATTACACAAATATTTCTTTAAGAAGACAGAAAATTGAAGTCTCTTCTCCCCTCAAAGCTAAAGTGTCTTTGGCTCTGTTTTTAGGCCTTCTAGGAACGCGCAATTAAAATAAAATCGAAACAACCCCCGCGCAGGGTTACGATGCCCCCACTGCACCGCCCCGCACCCCACTCCCTCCGCCCGGGGGTCAGAGCCGGACGCGCTCGCCAGGCTTCCACGCGGCCTCCCGCACACCCGGGACTGCCCGGCTCCAAGGGGGTGTGTCCGCCCTCGCGCCCGACGCCCGGCGCCCGCCGCCGCCCGGGACCCACCTGCTCCCCGCCGCCGCCCCGTGTCCCCACGAGCCGCACCGCCGGCCGTCCTGCAAATTCTACCGCTCGCGCCCGGACCCGGCGCCCCCCTGGCAACGTGCGACCCAGCAGTACGCCGGGGCTGAGCTCCTCGCGCCCTCCATCCCACACCGCTCACGGCCCCACGTGTGCGCGGGGACCCGCACCCCGTCCCGGCCGGCGGCGACAGCGAGTCCCGCCCGGCCCCGCGCACCGCCCGCGCCCCGGGGCAGCGTTCTTCCGCTGCTTCCACGGGAATGGGGGCTGCGAGGGGCGGGGAAAGAGCATCCCCGCGCCGCCGCCGCCGCCGCAGCCGCCGCTGCTCTCCCGCCGCCCGGCTAGGGGAGGCCTCGTCACGGCCGCCGCCTCAGCGCCGCGCAGATCTCGCGGTGTTTGCCGCCGCCGCGCCGCCATATTGTGTGACAGTATTTTGGTTTGGACTGGACTGGCGGAGCCGCGACGCGAGCGAGCGCGAGCCGGGGGGGTGGGGGGAGGGCAGGCGAGCGCGAGGGGGTGGGGGCAGAGCGAGGCGGGGAGGCCGAGCGAGCCGGAGCCGAGCCGCGGGCACGGCGACGCCGCCCAGCCAGTGCTTTTGATCCGCGGCGGCCGCCGGCAGGGCGACCCAGCCCGACCCCCTCCCCTCCCCCTCAGCCGCGAGCGGCGGCGGCGGCGGCGGCTGCCGGAGGGAGTTGGCGGGGCGGCGGGCTGAGCGGGGAGGGAGGAAGGGCTGAGGTGTCCCCCCTGCCTGGAGGACTCGGAGGCGGCGGCGGCGCTGGCGGCGACGGTGGAGACGGCTGCCCTAGTGGGAGAGGCAGCGGCGGCCGAGGAGGAGGAGGAGGGGGACGCGGCGGCGAAGGGTAAGTGGACGGCGCTGCCGGGCCTCGGCGGGATCCCCCGCGCGCTCCTCTCCGCCCCCCGCACCTCCCCTTCCACGGGCAGGGGCTCTGCCGACTCGCGGGGCCCTCGCGGGGCGCCCGCGCCTTCTTCGCCCTCTTCTTCCCTCCGCCCCTGTCCTTGCCCCAGTGGCTGGGCAGAAGGAGGCCCCCCAAGTCCTCCGCGCCGGTGGGGGTGGGGAGCATCGGGCCGGGCCTGGCTCCGGGGCGTCGGTGTGGCGGGGGAGGGGGTCATGGGAACCGGCTGGGGGAGCTCCGGGCAGGGGCTGTCCGGGAGTGGGGGCCCCGCTCTGCCCGCCCGCAGGCATGCGTGCGCTGGCGGCGGGGGAGGCAGAAGACCTTTTGGGGAACCAGGCTCCGAATAAAGATGACTTCGGGACAGAGAAATGTGTTGGTCTGGGGCACAACATCGTTTCCTTTCCGATTTTGGTTTTCTGCAGCCTTCTTTGAAGTGAAGAGCAAGCCCTGCTGTGAATATTTGCCCCTTGGAACTCGCGGTGTATTTCTAGTTTTCTGTTTGTGCACCCTCCACCCCTGCAACTGTGCCTGAGACAGGGAGGTTGAGGGGTTCTCTTGGCCTTGCTCAACAGGTGACAGGTGGATCTTTTTCTGCCGCTGATGCTGTGGGATTGTTCGGGCAGAGTTGTATACCACACTGTTAGAGAGGGTGTGAATTTGTATTTATGTGTTTGGCCGTGTTTCATTCCATATATAGTATATTTGGGGTGTTAGGGTTCCATTCAAGTCAGCTTAATTGTAGTGGCGAAATTCTTCAAATGTTTCTGATAAGAGGGATTTTCTGGAGAGAAGGGTATTCGCGGCTTCACGGGGGTTCTTAGGTAGCTGGTAAAATTCACATCTCCAAAGCAAAGGTTGTTTAGTGCCTTTATTGGTTGGAAAGTTCTTGAACGCTGAGGTCGTGTTCACGGCAGCAGTAAGGCAGTATAATTTGCATCCATTTTGTCTGTTTTATGTTAAGTTTGTAAAGTGCAAACTTTTAAGATCAGGTTGATTCACATTTTATAAAAGGAAGTAGTTTCTTAACGTACTCCAAGAAGCTGTTGCTCATTATGCAATTTCTGATGTCGCTGGGAATTTTGATGGGCATGGAATAGATCATTTGCTTTCAGTTTTTACACTGTTACTGCTTAGTAGTAGGATCCTGACACCTTTTCAAAAAATACATTTCAATTATTTGTAACAATGAGATCACAGTTGATTTTAGAACTTGACAGTTTGAAACTAACTTGCAAATAACATTTCACTTTTCATTTTGGTGCATACTTACAGCACGTTAGGAACTAGGAGAATTGTCAGATAAATGAACTACAGACTAAATGAGGGCCCGGTTAAATAGAAAGCTACTATAACTTTTTAAAAAGGTGTGCAGAATGAGTATATTGAACGATGGTACTCTCAGCATGTTAACAGGAAATACAACAAAAATTCCAATGATTCAGAACTTCTGTTTGGGTTTTCCCCTTAAGTCTAATCAGTTTCTTATAGAGGGTGCTTAAGTTTTAAACCTTAATAAATAGAACAAGTTGAATATGTTGATTAGATTAGTAAGGTCTCCACTGACTATACTCATTTTATTTTTCTCTTGGCTGCATGGAATTTTAAAGTATTCTTTAAAGAACACTAATGAAATAACCACTGTGTGCCACCTCTTTAGTGACTCTGGTAGTACAGCCTATGTTCTTTGTAATTTATTAAGTGGATGCAATGAACAGAAGCTTATGATATGTCATGTTTCCTGAAGAATAAACTTTAATTTCAGTCAGTCCCATTAGATTAGCATAGTGCGAACGATTGGTCCTTTCTTTAGTGGAAAGAAGTGCTTGCCTTCAGCTGAAGATATTGTGAAGACTTGTGTATAATTACTTCAATGAAAAGAGAGTTATCTAGATTCCTAGTTACTGAGTGTAACTTATTTAGTATTAGTAACATATTAGACATGAATAATTGTCTTACTACAATAATTGATGTCTTAACAGAAATAAAACTTTATTCTGTTTCTGTAATTTTCTCTATAAGGAAATTTTTTTTCCTAAAGTACTGTTTAGAAAGAAAACAATGTACATATGTATCAATGAACCTGCTGCAGTTTGAAAAATAAGTGCAGTGTGTAGGCTGTCTTATTCAGTGAGTTATATGCTAGAAAAGTCTCTGAGGAATGTCTTGAGTTTTCTAAAGTTGGCAGTTTTTTAGTTATATAAACAGATCAAGACCAAAAATTTATTTTCTTATAATTGTTGGCATACTTTAGAAGAAACTTTCTGCCTTGTGTTACAGATTTTTAAAAAAGAACATTCCTGGTAATCTTTACAATAAATAAATCATAAATAGTACTATAAAGATTTTAATTCCATTATCTCTCTGTTTGGCCAGGTTTCCATGACCCAGAAAAAAAGTATTGACACTTATCCTGTTTCTCATATACCATCTTTATTTGATTTAAGATAGGGACTCTTCGAAATGAAAGATTTGGAGATAATGAAGACAAGTGTGAAAATCAGGACAAAACAGTAATGAGGAAGAAATTGCAAATAAGATGGTAGTCAAATAGTAGATGAACAGTTTTTGGACAGCTAGGAATATGAAGATACAGGTAGTAGTAACTGTCAAGTATAGGAAAATGATCATGTTGAGCTATACTAAGGACATTAGTTCCAAGTCTTTTGATAGGCTCTGTCTATAAATGTCAACTTAAAATTCTCTGTATTAAGATTGATAGAATTCAGAGATGCTCAAATTATGTTTGTGGGGCTGGGGAGATGGCTCAGTTTGTGTGTTCATATTTATTTAACTCTGGCTGGTATTCCCAGACTACATTAAAACTTGTTCCAATAATTCTGCTTCTTAAAATTCTGAAGTACTCTGGGAGTAGGGTACATTCTACATTCTTTTCAGTCATTAAACTTAATGGTAATTTTGATAACTAAAGTACTGAACAAGATTGGGGAGGGGGATTTTTTCATGTAATCCATCCATCAAAATAGCCCATATATTAAAAATTGTACTTTATCTACATTTATTCTTCTATGTTTAAAAGTTTTATTCTTCTAAGTTTAAAAGGGTGTGTGTGCCCGAATAGTCAGAAAACTACACTGACGTTAGGAATTTTGCTTAGATTTTTATTGACTCATTTTACAGAGTGCTTCCTTTCTCATTTCCTAATCCTAGAAAATAAGTAGGCACTGGTGAGAAGTGCCAGCAGACAAGTTGCTGTTTCAGCAGGAGATCCAAGTCAGAATTGCTACAAAGTAAAACCATGGATGTTAAATATCAGTAGAAAATCTCTATGAAAAATTTAAAGTTTTGGCACTTAAAAGCAGATTCGCTCAAAATAAATTTATACAGACTCCCTTCATCTCTTGATGATGCTTGATAAGTGATGTGACTTTTTGATTTGTCCCATTCATTTTCAGTGTAAAACTTCAATAGAGAATTTTGTTGTATTTCTAATCATTGATTTCAATTTAGAATTTGGCATCAAAGGTATGTAACTCTGTATAGTAAAATAAAACAAACTTTATTGAATTCTTATGGTGTTCTAAGCATTCATTCATTTCACAGACAATTATTAAGCATTGACTGTATACTGAGGACTCTTCCACATGCTTGAGATACAGTACTGAATAGCAGACAAAAATGTCTGTTCCTGTTTGCATTTTAGTGGTAGAAGACATAATAAATGAGTAACATGTATCTGGGTGAAAAATGCAGTGGAGAAAAAACAGAAAAAGGGTTTGAGGAATGAACATTGCTTACTTAATCTTTTAAAAACTGCATAGTAGGTATTCTTGATTTCAAAAGTAAAAACTCCATTGCATAAAATTTTGTCTTTGATTTAAAATATACTTCATAACTTGGGATCAGGATTGTATTTGTAGTTAAGAGTGAAGAGTTTCAGTTAATAGGGCATTCCTATTATGAAAGACTTCAGAAAACTGCTTGGTAAATCAGAAAATTTTGGAGTTTACTCTTGCCCCCCTGGTTTGAGCATTGGTTTTGCCTCTTACTAAGTTTGCACTGGACCTGGAGCCAATTTACAATTTCTTCTTTGAACCAATTTTCTATTCTGTGGTTGTTAAATTATGCATTTTATTCAAAATATATCAGCAGAAACCCAGTAAACTCCAGCTTTTTTGTTTACACTCTACCTAGGGTTCTGTAAAACAAACATGGCTAGAGTCTGTGACCCTCCAAGAAGCTCTCATAGCACTGTATGGACATTACTTAAGATACATGTCATTAAGACAACTAAAGCAGTTTTGTCTTGATAGCAGAAGTTAGTTAAAACACAACTGTAATGTACAGTCACTGGAGCGTTTGTTCATGTTATCTCGTCAGTGTAATGTTAGAAGTAACTTCACAAACCCTTTTCAGGTGAAGGAATATCTTCATGTAGATTAATGAGCTAGATCTAAGAATTTTGACAATAGACAATAAATATATGATAATTCATGTAAATGTCTATAACTATTCATGAATTCATGTAAATGCTTGTTAAACATTTAGCATAGTGCCTGGCTTAGAGTAAATATTTAGGAAATGTCTCCCCTTATTTTCATTTTTCTCTTTGACTATATGAGCAAGGGTATTTCAGAGAATTTAACATAGTACATGTTAAGGAAAATGTTACTGAAGATAAAAGAACACAATATAAGTTATAAATGAGGTTTTGAAGAAAGAGGATGGAATAGCCATTCAAATTGCAATGTTTATTTTCATTTTTATACTCAGTAATCACTAAGTTGAGCTTTTCAGGGTTAAACCACATCTTATTTTCCTTTCAGCCACTACTTCACAATCTGGTCAGTGCCAGGCCTTAATAGCTAGGAATTTGGTATATTAATTGTTGAATGGTTTTTAGTTTCCTTTTTTTTCTCATTGTATTTTAGGGCAGGGTCTACAAGGTGTTCAGGGTCTCACTACTAGATTGGACTTGTAGTGATCCGCCTGTTTACAGCCTCCCAAGAACTGGGATTATAGGCATGTGCCACCGTACCTAGCCTTGTTGAACGGTTTTTAGTCATAGCTTTTTTCATATATCACAACTCCTTTTGGTAATAAACTGAATCTGACAGGTTACAGCTGCCCTGGACTTAAGTTATGTCCTTAGTTTAAAACTCAGACTAAAATGTTATACAAAGTATTTTGAATGCCATTTTCTTAAAGAAAAAATCTAGCCAGAACTTTGAGGGAAAATCCAAGTAATTGAAAGAAAAAAATGGATAATTTGCAGCTAGATTACTGTTCATTATTCTGTTCCTGTGGTTTTGGTATGTATGTGAAAAGGGGGAATAGCAGTTTTTAAAAGCAGAATAGAAAAAATAATTCATGCATTTTGGGGGGGCCTCAGCCCACCCTGGGGGCGGGGCTAGTACAGCATGTGGTGTTGGAGATCAAACTGAGGTCTCTGCACACTTGCCTAAGCAGGTGCTTTAGACCTTTGGCCCTTCATGCATAATTATATGCTCTTAACTAACAGGTCAAGTTTATTCTTTTACAGCAATTTCACTGAAACTATAGATTTTTAAGGCTTTATGAATTAAATAGTTCAGTTATTTACTTATATTCCTATAATGTGGGGAGTACTAATGTTTCCACAAAAAATAAAAACATCCCACTACACATTTTAATAGTATCCCTCATTTAGCACCAGTCTTTATTTTCCTGTTATTCTGTCTAATGAATAATTACTAGAGAATTAGGAAGTTGTTCTTGTGATTTTTCTAAATCCCTTAGCCATTTACACAAAATATTTACAAAAGTTAAAAATAGCCACCTACAAAGGGTTAAATATCACATGGGTTTTCAGAAACCCTAACTATAAATAATTTAGGAGCAAATAAAAGATAATAGGAAATGACAGGGAGCTAGACTATGGCGGTGGAAAGGGGATCTAGGAAGAGGGAAGATGGTGAAGAGAAGGGGAAGTAAAAAGGATATGGGAAATATGTATATGTAGCAGTTCTCCATGATGAATGTATTTATTATGTGTCATACACCAATAAAAAGAGGATGAAGAAAAAAAATTACCCACAGAACACATATAAGATGCTTTATATTCAAATTTGTTATGCCACAATATAACTTTGGAAATGTGAAGTATTATATGTACGTACAATTAAATATCTTGTTGCTCCTGTGATTTTATTTATTTATTTATTTGAATGTATTTGGTACAGGGTCTTGCCCTGCAGCTCAGGCTTGTAGTGATCCTCCTGTTTTCAGCCTCTGCAGCACTGGGAGTACAGGCATGAGCCACCATGCCTGTACGCATGAGCCACCATGCCTGTACTCAGTAGCTGGCTCAGCGCTTCCCCTGGGGCTGGGTCCGCATGGCCTGCAATACCAGGATCAAACCTGGTCCCTGTGGTTGCTTAAGCAAGTCTGCTGAGCCGTCTCACTGGCCCTATGATTTATTTTTTGTGTTTCCTTGTTGCTTTTGTTTTTCTTCTGTTTTTGAGACAGTCTAGCTTTATAATTCAGGCTGGCACAAACTCCAGTCATCCTGCCTCAGCCTCCCAAGTGCTGGGATTACAGGCTTGTGTCCCTTCACCTGGCAGTTTTCTTGTTTTTAATAATATATCACTGTATTAAATAATACTATTATATAATTAAATATTGTGAATCTTAGCTTAAAGTTTTACTCTGAGATTTTTATTTACATTAAGGAAAATTTCTTTTGATCTACAATACTTTGCTCGCTTCGGCAGCACATATACTAAAATTGATCTACAATACCTTAGTGTGTTAAGCTTTTAGTGTTATCAAATTTAAGTTTGTGGGCCTGCCCATTAGGTCAGGTGTTTCAGTGCCTGCTGAAACAAAGCAGGCTCAGGATGTTGTGGTTGGATCCCCTCATCCTCAAGTCAAACCAGACCTGCCCTGAAGGCAACCTGGGGGTGGGGGGGAAGGCAAAAAATTAAGTTTGCTTTCTGTCAATTTGTCAGCCAGGCACTCAAAGATAACAGCTTGTTTCATCAACAGAGTCAGTGGCAGTTCGACAGAATGATTTTTCTTTCCTCATCATTGAAAGAAATAAATTATTAATACAAATAAAAACTTAAAATCAGCAACTTGACCTTGCAGAATATTAATCATATATCCAGCAAGTTTTGTTTAAGCAGGTAAATCAACAAAAGCAAAAGTTAATCCTTTGAACTTCAGGGGTAAGAGTAGAAGGAAGTTTAACTGATTGTTTAATTCTCTCAGCAGCTGAATTAATTATTATTGATTTTCTGTTAATCAGATTGTCTATCTCTACTGCTTTAATTAAATCATAGTTGTACTGTCTGGAGGATCAGTGATATGCAGTAGCTAGTCTTGAAACAGGAATCCAGTTTAAATCTGAATTCTGTTGCTAAATGTAGCTATATGATCTTAGTTACCATTCAAACTCTTTGAACCAAGGATTTTCCTTTAGAAAAATAAGAATTGTAATAACTACCTTGCATGGTAATGTTAACTACATTTTCTATATATCTTTTGTTACCTAGCACAGTATCTGCCTGGTAACTAGTAGCCATCAATAAGTAGCAACTCAAAATGTAAGATCTGTCCTATGATATCCTGTGCTCCCCCCTACCAACACAGTGCTGGTAATTTAGCACTTCATATTTACTAGGGAAGTGCTCTATCACACAGCTACCCACAGTCCATCCTGTGCTTTTAAGTCAGTTTTTCTAATTACAGTGCAACCCGCATAGTGATCACCATCTCATTTTGATCACCTTTTATTTAACAGTTTAATTGTAAAATATAGTAATAATCTTTGAAATAAAACAGGTTGAACTCTTGTTGTAATTATCTTGGATATGTAGTTTAAGAAGAGATGATTTCATTCTCAGAATTTTCTTTGTTAGGTTTTCCTTTTAGGGTATCTTTTCTTTTCCTCAACAATTGAAATAAAGGAAAAATAATTTCTGCACATTTTAGTATTCTAAAATTTAAGACAAAGGATGAAATAAAACATTGCTTTTTTAAAATACAAAATAAGCATGCAAGTTATTAATTTCTTTTATTTTTATACCTGCCTCTGAGGAAAACTCTCATTTTCAATTTGAAGTTAGTCACAAATGCCTGATTTAGTTCTATATAGGAAAAGCATTTCAAATTGGCATGGATTAGATATTGAAACTTCTACTATGAAGTTAAATATTTATAAAACTGCTAATTTATATCAAGTAATCCGTGTTCATTTTTCTTGAATTGATGGCTAGCTTTTTGCAATTAGTGTTTCAGTAACATACTTTTCTTTTGTAATTAACATTTAGAAGAGAAACAGTAATATATGTCCCCTTGCTTATCGTTGAATTATTTATAATTATCTTTTGCTTTTTTCCTAGAATTTTTGTCTTAATCCATTATTGAGCTGATAGGATTGCTATATTTTGCTCATCTAATTAGTGTTCAATAAATAATATCTTGTTAGTAATAAATAATAGCTTTAATGATACCATTTTTCATTGATTATTCACTAATATTCAGAAATCTGTGTGATTAAGACAACTTATTGAAATACAAATAGCAGTATATGTACTCTCATATTTATAGCAGTACAGTTTGTAATAGCCAAATCTTGGAAACAGCCCAAATCCCTGTCAACACATGAATGGTTAAAGAAGATGTGAGTTTTTTTAGTACAATGGAGTACTACTGTGCCACAAAGAAGGATGATATTAAAACATTCCTTAGTAACTGGATGCACCTTGAGACCATACTCTTAAGTGCAATCAATTGGATATGTGTATAAATACTGCATTGTTTCACTGGTATGAGAAACTGAAAGTGTAAAGAAGAACCAAAATGTATGTTAGGTATTGTGAAATAGGAAAAAAAAATGTTCAGTGGGGGAAGGGAACAAGAGAAGGGAGATAAGGAAAGAGGGAGAGAGAGAAAAGGAAAAAATGGAAACAAAGTTTTTGTAATGGATGGGGAGGAGAGGTTGAAGGTAGGGTAAAGGAATGAGAAGAAGCAGGTTGTATTGTGTACAGGTAGAAATTCTGTATGATGAATATGATCATTATATGTATCTAAAATGTACCAGTAAAATCTGGTGAAGGGGAGGAAAAGAAATATAAAGCTACTAACAATATAGTTGCAATTAAAAGTTTTAAAAACTAAATTGCATTAAGTATATTTAGAATATTCTGTAGTGATATCAAATCTCTTATTCTGTGAGTAATTAACACGCTTTATAGTCTTACACCTGTGTAGTTTTTGTGCACCCTATAAAAGTCAGGAACACAGATGATGGGAATCCAATCGTTAAAACTGTTGTATAAAAAAAAAACTGTTGTATAAATAACGTTATTATTCAGAAAGAATTACGAGATACATATTGGTCTTTTCAGTCTTGTTTTACAGCCAAATAGTTTTGTTTTTAATAAAAGGATTGTATGCATCTGCACAAAGTTTCATTTTTGTTTCGATCAAATACCATTATTTTGTTTTTGTTTTTTCCTTTGAAGTCTTTAAGATACATCCAGTAAAATATTGTACATCCCAGGAAAACTGTTCATAAACATATAATATTGAAATTGCTCTTCTGAAATAAATGCATTTCTTTCAAAAACAGAATTACAACTTTATACTTTGTGAAGTTATTAATAAAATTATATTTGGGAAAGGTAATTCTAATTCACAAGTAAATGAAATTAAAATATAAAAGAATGTTACTGGGGCCAAGCAGATAGCTTAGTAGAATAAGTGCTTGCCTGGCGAGTGCAAGGGCCTGAGTTCAATCCCCGGCAAAAGAATGTTACATGAAACATTTTCTTTTGGAAACCCTACATTGTGAAAATGTACATACATATACATTTGGTAGTTATATATGTAAGTATACAATTCAACTTCAAAGACTTTAATATACATGAAGCAAAATTCACTGACAAAATTGAAAGTATATTTTTTACATATCCTACTGCTATAGGCACAAAATTTTTGGATTACAATTTCATGTTACTACATTTTGTGACTAATAAAAAGTATGTGATATGTAATGTTCTGAGATTAAATGATGCCAAAAAAGCATTGTTTATAAAATATATGATAAAATATTTATCTTGGTTAATTTATGTAAGGGTATATGTTACCAAATTATGAAACTATATAGGGCAGTTTTAAACAATATTCAGAGACCCTCTTTTTCAACATCTTTTGTTTTAGCTTTATGAAAAATCGTTATTTTGAAAACTTAACATTTTCAAATTCTTTCAGATGGGTCAGAGTGCCAATAATAATTAGGTTAACAAATCAATTTTACAGTTTGTAACAGTTTGTCATCTATGCAGCAAGGCCAATAATACATTGCACAAAAATTTAAACTGAAGAAATATCCTCCTAAAAAATTACTTATTTTTGGTGTGAGACTCAAACTCAGAACCTTGCGCTTACCAGGTAGGTGCTATACTACTGAGCTATATCCCTGGTCAAAAATTAATGTTTAAATCTATAGTAGGAAGCCTATTGTATAGATACTTACTTCCATGTTCTTGACATTTTGTGGACTATATTTTATACTTTCATAGATCATAGGTTTTTACTGGTGCAAAGTCATCAGAGAAAAAGAATTGTAAAGAAGATAGCTTATAGGCAAGAAGATTTTTACTTGTAAAAAATAATTCAGAACAAAATGCATGTTCTATTTTAATCAAGTACAATTGTGGTACAATTGCTGTTTGTTTGGTTTGGGGTTCAGGTTTGGTTTGTGTTTGTGTTTTGTGTTTGGTTTTTTGAGACGATGTAGTCCAAGCTGGTCTTGAACTCTCCAAGGTCCCTCTGCCTCAGCCTCAGCCTCCCAAGTACTAGAATTATAGATGTGTGCCACTATCCTAGGTTCACAGTTGTTTTTTTTTTTTTATAATGACGTGGTAAACAGGAATATGTACTCTTTAGAACTTAAGCAGATACATGTAAGTATCACAGTTAAGCAGTTACTAGAATTGAAGAGAAAATATGCACAAAGAAATATCTGAAGGACCAGAGTCAAATAAAAGTTACTGGAAATAATTTGCATTGTAGCAACTGTTGCTGTTTACTCTGACCAGCATGTACACCTACATATTTTTGCCACTTTTGTTCTGATTTTCTAGGAAATAACAAAAACACATTGAAATGGGGATTTCAAAAGAAAATTCCCACTTCTACATGTGGTGATTCTGCCTTTTAATATATAAAGGTACACCCACTGAAATACATTGGTTGGGCTTGCTTACTCTTTGAGATTTTTCTAGCTGAGTGATTGGCTGACCTCAGTGAGACACCTTGTTCTTTTCATGAGATTTCCCTCACATGAGCAGTCACATACCATACTTTGAAGGATGACTGCCATTACTGTTACACTATAGTTCTGTAAGTAGAATAAGAAGGAGCTCTTGTGGGGAAATATACTAGTTTGTGGGAAAATTGAGCTGGTAATGTTAGTCGAACTAACCTACACATCAGTAAGTATTTCAACTTTTGTAGGAGTATCACATGACTAAAAGAACGAGAAAAGTTTGAAAGAACTTCTAAAGCACATCCATGCAAAAGAGCTGCCGGCCTAAGAAATTTTGCCTTATTCACTCTTCATGATAATTTATTGCAACATTCTTTGTTATTTTAACTCAGTAGTTTTGAGTTCCTACTGTGTGCCAGATCCTTTGCTAGGTAAAATATATGGGCAGATTGGTAAAATGGCTGTTGTCCTTGAGATATGTTTGCTAATGAGCATTTATATTGTTACAAATGTGACAATAGTAAGTATAACGTATTTTAGGAACTCAGAAGAATATACCTGATTTTATAGGTGATGAAAAGATATGGTAGAAAAATCTTCTTAAGAGGGGCCAGGGGTATAGCTCAGCAGCATAGGCACCTGCCTGGCAAGTGCAAGGTCCTGAGTTCAACCCTGGTACTGCCAAGAAAATCTTCATAGGAAACATGACACTTAATATGAGTATGTGTCAGACAAGGAAGAAATGTACAGACTGAGGGTCAAAAGGTCATTTCGAACAGAAAAACAGTATTCCTGAAGCGTAAAAGTAGAAAGCAAACATGTCATTAATAATTGTGATTGTTCTGCAGTGCATTAAGCTTCATTTCTGGGTTAATAGGAAGTAAGATGAAAAATTAGAAGACATCATGAAAATACTTGTATACTCTGTAAAGAAAATTTGACTTCATCCTATTAATGATGAAAGGTAAGTTCTTAATGCTGTAGAAAGACTATCTGCAGTAATTGGAAGAGGCAAGCCTTAGAATCCACCTGTTTGAGAGTTGATGAGGATAGGAATTAAGAGTGGTAATTGGGTAATTAAGGAAAAAAGTAAATGATAGTCTTGAGAAAGAAACACTGACTGTGAAGTAAAGGTGAGAGTCATACATGCCCTGGCTTGCTGTCCTAGGTGCACAGTTATGACATGCACCAATGCAGAATTGACCAAGGGAGTAGCAGGTGAGAAAGATGTTTGAGTTTTGTTTGGTTTTAAGGTTTCCATGGACAGAAGAAGAAAATAAGATACTTTATATGGCAGGAATCAAAAGGTTTCTTATTAGATGTTTTAGCAGGTACTTCAGTGAAGTAATAAAGGGAAGAGCTTTCTAAATAGAAGGAAATGCACATAGCCTTCAAATGGGAGTTTTCCTTGCCATCCACCAGCAGCTGGAAGGCCATTATACTTTGGAAATGAGGGAGGGAGCAGAAAGGTAGATGACATCCCAGTGGGTGTATGTTTATTGTTTAAGATTTTTTAGATTGTATAAGATTGTATTCAAGATGAAATGGGAAACCGGTAAGGGTTTTAAGATACAACTTAATTTGCCCTCCCATCATTTCTTAGAATATGATTATTTATTGTTTTTTTGTGTGTGTGGCAGGGAACACTTATTTTGTGTATAGTTCTATAACATTTATCTTGTGTAGAGAGTTATGTTAGTCATCAGTCAGGCTATAGAAATGTTTATCACCAGAAACTTTCTTACCCTGTTATATTATAGTCTTGCCTTTCCCTTTATAACCTCTTGCAACAACTAATTTGTTCTCTTAATGGTATAATTCTATAACTTAGAGAATTTTACATTAAAAAATCATACATTATTTTACTTTTTAAGATAAACTTTTATCATTGAACGTAATGTGGGGCCGGCCTGATGGCTCAGTGGACTAAAGCACCTGCTTATGCAGACACAGCAGCCAGGTTCCATCCTCACTCAGCTTGCCTTGCCAGCCCCACCCCCAGGGCACAGTGAGAAGGAGATTGAGACTGGGTATGGTGGTGAGCACCTGTCATCCCAGCACTTAGGAAGCTGAAAACAGGAGGATCACTACAATCCTATCTATATAATGAGACCCTGTAGACCCTGTCCTAAATACAAAAAAATAATAATAATAATGTGCATAAGGCCCAAACTGTTGCATATATATCATCATTTATTCCTTATTAATGTTGAGAAATATTCTGTTGTATGTAAGCACCAATTTGAGGGCTTTGGAGGACTACAAAAACAAGGCTTCCATGAATATAAAAGTTGTTATATAAAAGTACATTATGTAAGTCTCCAGGAGTGCAGTTGTTGCACTGAACTATAAATATTATATTTAACTGTCTAAAAAGTGACCTGGCTTTGGCAGGGTAGTTATAGCTTTTTTCATTCCCACCAGTAACACAAGAAATACAGTTTCACTACATCCTCACCAGCACATGGTATTGTCAGTATTTTTCACTTCAGCTAGTCTAACGTGTGACATTTCATTGCAGCATAATTTGCGTTCTCCTAATGGCTAATGATGTTAAAAACATATTTTCATGTACTGCTTTCATGTGGTGTAGTGTAGTGTTTTGCCTGTATTTTATTTGACTTATTTATTTTCTTCTCACGGAATTTAAAGAGGTATTTTTACGTATTCTGGGTCCCAAGTCTTTTGTTGAGTAAATGATTTAAAAATATTTTCTCCTAGGATGTGGCTTCTTTTTATAACCTCTAACCAAAGTCTATAGTCAGTTGTTCCAATATTATTTGTTGAAAAGACAAGACTTCTGCATCTCTCAAAGATCTGGTGCCCATGATTGTGAGAGTCTTTCTGGATTCTCTAGTCTTTTCCATTGATCTTTATGTCTGTTCCTTTGTTTGTACCATACTATCTTGGTTACCGTGACTATATAAAACTCTTTAAAATGTTTCTTCAACTTTATCTTCCAGAAACGTTCTTGCCTGTTTTAGTTCCTTTCCATGTAAAACTTAGAATCTATAAAACTGTATTGCTGAGACTTGGGCAATTGCATTAAATCTGTGGGTCAGTGTGAAAGGAGTTTGACTTTTATTTTGTTGAGTCTTTCAGTCCATGAATGTGGTATGTCTGCATTTACTTAAGTCTTTGATTTCTTTCATTATCACTGTGAGTTTCTGTCTTACACACCCTATGCATATTTTATTAGATCCATACTTAGATTTTGTTAAGTGTTTTATAAGTGGTTATTTTTAATTTTAATTACTAATTGTTCATTATTAGTATATGGCCATATGATTTATTTCTATGGGGAAACCTTGTACCCCTGAGACGTTGATAAATTACCAATTTAGTTTTTAAGTAGATTCTTTAGATTCCACAGTTAAGTTTTTTGCTTTTGTTTTTGTTTTTTGATTTTGTTTTGTATTTTTAGTAAGTCTACAGGGTCCCACTACACAGATTGGACTCGTAGTGATCCACCAGTGTTCAGCCTCCCAAGAGCTGGGATGATAGGCACGTGTCACCACTCCCAGTCTCAGTCACCATCTCAGCATGCCCCAGGCACACCAGGGATCAAACCCCAGCCACTGCGTCTGCCTAAGCTGGTGTTTTAGTCTGATGAGCAATCTGGCCAGCCCTTCACATAGTTAGTTTTAATTCTTCCAACCTATATAGCATTTATTTATTTTTCTTGCCTTACCTCTCTGACCAGTAATTTCAGTTCCATGTTTTCTAGAAATGGTGAGATTGAGCTTATGGGGGCAATACCTTTTACCATTCAGTATATGATAGCTGTAGGTATTTTTGTAGGTACTATTTGTTAGGTTAAAAAATTTCCTCCTTATTGTTAGTTTATTAAGAGTTTTTATCATGACTGGTCTTGAATTTTGTCATATTCTTTTTGTATAACAAATGATATGATTATCTGGCTTTTTTAACTGATAGCTTTTCTTTTTAATATTTGCTGTGTGGAATATAGATTGAGGATGGAACAAAAAGAGGTGAACAAGAAAACATATTGGAAAGTTGTTGCAATAATCCAGATAAAAAGTAATAGTACCACTCGGGTGGCAACAGAAAGAAAATTTGCTTTTACTATATCCTCACTTAAGGTTTATTGGTAAAATGTTAGGTTCTCCTAGCACAGTAATGATGAACCTTTGAGAACTTTGATAACAAACATCTGTCTGCAGCACATGTACCATAGGTGTGCCACCACTGCCCTTCGGTATGTAAAGAACTTAGGAAATATTTGGATTGGTTCTAGTTATCAATAAACTTGTGTATCTGCCATTAAGTTTACCAGAAAGTATGTGATTGAAAGATAATTTTGGTAGCTATATTTACTTTAATATGTATTTAACCTTACTGACTTGATAGGTAGATGGCTACAATAATAGTCATCTAAAAGTGTTTTCCTAATTTTCAGAATTTTTTTCTAAATCTTTATAAAATGAAGTCACTCTATGAGAATTGTGAAAAAGAGTTTAGGTGCCCACATAACTTTCTGTGACAGCATTTCTCTTGCAGATAAAACCAGCCAGAAGGATAAATCAAAAACACAAGTGCAGCACAGCTAGCAAGGAGTTACTTAGAGCTAGAAATAACTGGTGAAAGGAAAGTGAGCCTCTGTCATAGAGTCTTAGTGAAAAGATGTGTCTTCTGAGTTTCCCACAATTGTTTACTTTATGTTGATGTTTTCTGAAAAATATTTTTAAATGCTATGATTTTTTTTCTGCTACAACTAATCATTAAGTATATTACTGATAATTTATATATTGCTTTTATTTATATCTATAAAAAAGGACTCACCAAATTGTATTATAATTATGTTTACTTTTCAGTGTTTCCCTCTAAATACTCATTTTTATAGCATTCATATAATGCCTTAGCATGTGAACTGTTACTAAATATTTGTGGAGTAAATGAACACAGACAACCCAAGTTGTAAGCTAGATTTGCTCATTTTGTAAAGTGAATTTTTACATTCCAGAGTATGAATTATGGTTCAACATTTTTTCCACTCATACTTTGATGCTTTTAAACAAGCATTTCACTGCTAGAAAATGTACCTATCCATGCATACTGCTGCTGCTAAGGTAGAGTCAATGAGGCATGTAATTTGCCCTTTGTTGTTTCACCCCTAATGGTAATGGATTTCTTTTTTTTTTTTTTGGTAATGGATTTCTGCAAATACATGTGATTTTTTTTTTTTTTTTTTTGCAGTACTAGGGATTGAACTCAGGACTTTGCGCTTGCCAGGCAAACTTATTCTACTGGGATATCTCCCCGGCCGACATTTGAATTTTAAAGCCCAAACTTCTTATGTTGAATGAGTACTAGTTTAGACTTATTGAGTAAGTAGTAACATGTTTCAGGACGTTTTCTGTGCACTTTTTTTTTTTTTATTTTAGGGAATGGTATACAGGGTCTCACTACTAGATCGGACTCATAATGATCTGCCTGTTTACAGCCTCCCAAGAGCTAGGATTACAGTTGCTCGCCACCAGGCCCAGTCTCAATTGCAATCTCAGCCTGCCCTGGGGGCAGGGCCGGCACAGCAGGCCTAGGGAATGGATCCCCTGGCCCCTTCCCCTGCAGGCACTCTAATCTGCTGAGCTATTTGGGTGGCCCTTCTGTGCGCATTATAAAAGTAAAGTCATCTGCCTTTCCTCTAGTCCTTTACCCTGTGTGCAGTTCGATTGTAGAGGTATAGGCCAAGTTGTTTTGTTTTGTTTTTGATCCTGGGGATTGAACTCAGGACCCTGTGCTTGCCAGTCAAGCACTTATTCTATTGAGCTATCTCCCTAGCCCACTAATATAAATT
>NDGM011065416.1:0-13255 GCA_002564305.1 Octomys mimax
TTTAGGGAAGGGTCTACAGAGTATTCAGGGTCTCACTACTAGATTGGACTCATAGTGATCCACTCATTTACAGCCTCTCAAGCTCTGGGATTAAAGGCCTGTGCCACCACGCCCAGTCTCAATTGCTGTTTTTAGCACACTCTGGAGGCAGGACCCGCATGGCAGGCCCAGGGATCAAACCCCCACCCAGCAGCTGTGCCTGTTTGCAGGTGCTTTAATCTGCTGAGCTATTTGGCCAAAATTTTAAGTTTAAATATTCATTAACGTAATGGTAGTATTTTGGAAAAGATGTGAAGGTCATATTCTTATCAAATGAGGTCATGCTCATTAAAATCGGCATTGAAAGTTTTGGTCGGTTCTCCCATTTTAGAGATGACGTAGATTCTGATGCAACTGCCTGAGGCCTGGTGGTTTGACTCTGCATACTTGGGAGTTGGAGTTTGCTCTATTTCTGTCCTATTACAGGGACTTCTGGTGCAACCCTGTCTTCTGTCTCTTGCTCCAGCACCCTTCCTTCAGCCTTCCATGCCTTCCATGTTAAGGAAATCCAAGGGTACATTAAATCTGCATATTTGTGTAAAACTATTAAAATGTACCTCTCCCTCCTCTCGTGCCCTCTCCTCACCTTCCCTACATTCCTCTCCCCTCGTAATCTCACTCTTCCCATCTCTCTTTTTCTTTCTTCATTCTTACCTTTCTTAATATTCTCCTAAGGTAAGGTATTTTTAAGTGACTTTATGATACTTATTAACAGATTTCAGTTCCAATGGGGGGGCTAAGATACTTTCTAAATTTGGCCTCATCGATGTCTCAATCCTTGAAACCAAGTGTTTACTTGAAGCTCTTTGGGGTATGTCTCTGGATAAAAATAATCTAATTTTCTTCTTGGGGAGAGACTGGGATGAACCATTAACTGTGCTCTTTACTTTTCAGTATCAAGTCTTGCATAAAATTAGGTATTGTTACATAAATATTCTAACCACTTTCCCTAATATATTCCTGCTCACCCAAGTAACTTACGCTCTTTCATGATTCGCCACTGCTTCAGCTCCTTCACGGTGGCAGTCACAAGCCACACGTGGTAGAGGCCCAGCTGGCCGAGCTCGTCTTCCTGCGTCCCCCACTCTCCCTTCACCTCAGCGCATCAACTCATTTCCTTAAAGAATAGATGATTCTTGTGTAATGCATGCCAAGGGGACTTTAATAACATAGACTTTGACATGTGCCATACTGTATATAATTTTAAACCAATTTCATCATGCAAACATAAAGCTGTGCTTCTTAGCTAGGAATGTTTTGCATGCTTACACAAAGCCTGAGGACATTCCTCAATATCTGCACATTTAAATTTCCACAACTGAAGGCCAGCCAAATAGCTCATCGGATTAAAGCACCTGCAAGCAGGCTCAGGGGCCAGGGATTCGATCCCCGGGGCCTCCCATGCCGGCCCTGACCCCGGGGCATGCTGAGAGGGCAATTGAGACTAGGGGTGTTGACACACACCTGTAATCTTAGCTCTTGGGAGGCTGTAAACAGGTGAATCACCTCGAGTCCAGTGAAGTAGTGAGAACACCCTGTAGACCCTTCCCTAAAGTACAAATAAAAGAAAATAAAAAGTAAATTTCTACAACTAGGACAAGATTGCTACTGGCATCTAAGTAACACAGGCCAGGGTGCTTGGGAACACCTGAGCACAGTGCCCCATGCAGATGTGCAGTGTGCAACACCTAGTGAAGAGCAGCCACAGGGCCAACACAAAATGAGAGCCTGAGATAAGGGCATCGCTGGAAAGGGTCCCCGCAAGACTTTGGATTTGATCAATCCCAAAATTATGCACCCTGGACTTGTGCTCCGTACTCAGCATACAGCATCCAGCCAGAGTCACTGGCTGATGACCTCCAGGCGGCTCAGGCAGCCTCCCATGTCCCCGTCATCTCCGAGTCAGAATGTGACAGATGAAACAGATTTTGCTTAGAGCCCATGGGATTAGGTGACTGCCAGACCTGCCATGTCTTCAAAGGTACAGCCGTGCATGAGAAAAGGCTGTAAGGCTCCATGACAGAGCCAGGTTGGAACCCCAGTGCTGCCACTTACTTAGCTGGGGAGCCCTAAGCAAATCAAAGTCTCCGAGCCATAATTTCCATAAGATGGGAATGATAACCCCAGGGCTCCGGGGTCACCACGAGGGACTAGAGTAAAACTCAAGTGTCTGATACTAAGTAAATATTTTTGTTTAATGTCAGGTAATATTTTATTTAATGCTAACATTAAAATGCACTCTTCTATACAAATGGGTATGGGTGTGTACATGACAGAAAAAGGTTAACTCTCTCAAATTTTTACAGATTTCATTTAAGTCACTGTGGTCAAATTTATTTTATTCCATGGGTTCACTGCCCCTTCTCAAAGCAGTATTAAAAGTCCTCCCTTGTTTACGCTGTGGTAGACACTGGCATAGGTGTAGAAGGGGTGAAGGACACCTCCCTCACGTGAGAAGCAAGGCGTGTCCGACCGGGACTGTTCTTTCCACTTGAAGCCTATAATGAAGTCAGTATGACATCCGTCAACAGCCCATGAAGCAAGCTCTGTGAGGGAGAAATAAGCTTTTGTTTTTGTGAACATCTGAGGCTTCAGAGTTATTTTTACTATGAGACTAATTTGGTTACATTGATTGATAACTGCCACCAGTTGCTCAACCGGAAATACAGAATTCTCTTCTAGCTGGGAAATTTGCCAGAGAGGAGGTGACTCTTCGCTGAGAGACTCAATGCTAAATGCATAAAGGACTGGTGTAAAGTCTTTTCAGAGTCTCTTGTGAATTTTCAGCCCCCTTAACTGGAATAGAAAGTATGTTCCGGTACTGAAAACTTGACCACTAAAGTCAGAATCTGAACCTGCCACACTGCCTTGTGCTCTGCAGTTTACTCAGGAATTTCATTTTTCACCTTCTCCAAGCTGATTTGCCCATAATAAGCCTCGTTAGTCCTAAATGGACTACAATATATTTAAATAATTGTCAATGACCAAAGCCAATATATTATGCATAACAACATCTGCATAATGTGTCTACTTCCAAGTATCTATGAGTGCATAATTCTCTAAACAATCGGGTTGTTTGATTGTCCTCCAAACTACCTATTTCTTGAAGAGTCCTAATTAGTTAATAACTTCTAAGCAATCCATGAGTGCTACAAGAAACTGTCATTATTTCTTGTATATATTCCTCTCTCCAATATCTACAACATGATGAGGTAGAGTGAGTTTTGCATCTGCCTTTTCCTCTACTCTCTTACAAAAAAAAAATCATTTTTCACTCTGCCAACTGATTATGCAGCCGCGTTGTTTGAAAGCTTGCATAATTTACATTAGCATGCCTAAGATCTCAGGTGACTACGCCTTTGAGGCCAGCATGCTAACCCCAGTGGGCCGATTTGATATTCTTCCCAATATCTGACCCTTTTTTCCTTGTTAATTACAGGCAGACTTTCCTGGTCTGGCCCTGGATCTGCACCTGTTTCCCATCTTTGAGCAGCTGCTAATTAGGTTGAAAATGGTAGGGCTGGGCAGTGCAGGCCACGCACGCCTCATGGGGTTATTGATCAGGCTGGCACACCCTCCATGTGGGAGCAGTATCTGCACAGCCCAACTCCAAAATAAAAGCCATCCCTGGACTCGCACGCTTCGTTCACTCCAAGCAGATACGAGGCTCTATCTCAACTACCGCAGCAAGTAAAGGAACAGAAACTTGAGTTTTAAAATAAAAATCTTTACCTGAATTTTCAAGTATGAGCCCAAATCCCTTGTGCTTCTGATTTGATTCTTTTTATTCAAAGTAGGAAAGAAAATCTTCTAGAGAAGATCTTATGCATGTGTATATGGAAATAATTTCAAAGATTGTTTGGTGTGTGTCATGTTGGCTACCTTGCAAGCACTATCCACGTTCTGAGTTTCCACTCAGATTCTTACGCAACAGCAGTTACAGAGTTTCATACCCCATTGTGATTTGTAGTTATGAGCTTTAGAATACCTGTAACAAGAATGACATTAAAGCTAGCTATGAGCATTAGATATATTAGGAGAAACATTTGGTATTGTCACTATTATTAGGGCTGCTCCTGGCAGCGGGTGGATGTAGTATGCTCACACAGTGAAAATTTGTGCAACATCTGTTACAAATTACAAATAATAGATGAAGTTAAAAATCAATTTATAAATATCTGTATTTAGAACCAAACACCATTTCATATATAAATAGAAAGCATTTCCACAATTTTAATAGACTGAAATTTAATATCCTGAAATTTTCATGAATGAAAATCCAGTGACCATTAGATGGACAGGGGTTTGAAACCACCTCACCAATGACAGCCATGCACCAAGAGTTGGGTTACCCTTAACAATATTATCACCTTTCTATATTTATGTCACCTGTGACCTTGACTCATTTTGTGTTACTGTGAAAAAACACTTGAATCATGATATTTGTAAAATACAGAGGTTTATTGCTTAGTATTCTGAAAGTTAGGATTACAAGGTGGAGAAGCCCATGTTTGGGAAGGCCTTTTGTGTTATCTGATTCCATACCAAAACTAGAAGTATAAGATGTATGTCTTAATGCAGAAGACCTCAGACTTTCATTGGGAACCTACTCACCAATACCTGACTGCTTTCAACAGTGATACCAAACCATTCACATGTGCAGGAGTGCCCTTGGCCTTGTCACTCCTTAGGATGCCCCTCTTGTGTTTTGTGTCAAGCTGCACACTCACCTGCTCTTCGCAAAGCCTCATGGAGCCATGGGGGCAGCTGAACCTTGAGTATATGATTGGTTCATCGTCTAGTGCTGGGATTGTGGATGTGAGTGCTGCAGCCACCCTAGGGTGGGTAGCTTAGGTACAAGTAAGGGCAGAAGGAGTCCTCTTGTGTGCCTCCCTTTTTGTTCTTGCTGCTGTTGCCATCTTCCTCTGCCACGAACTACTGCCCTCTGCCATGGTGCACCCTGCCTTAGAGTCAGCTGATTATGGATTGAAACCTCCACTAAAGGAGCTTAATTCTGAGTGTCAGAAACTTAGTCTCAGCAATGAGAGAAAAGTAACTGAGACACCACCTCCTCAACACTGTGGTATTGGGGTTAGGTTCTCAACATACACAAGTCATCTTCGGAGATGGATTGAAACTGCAACAGCATCTGGCCATTAAGGTGTCATCTAAGGGAGATAAAATGATGTTTCATAGGCTAAAATAAATATTTTGTAATTTATTCTGATTTCACAGTTAGATTATTGTATTATTTTTAATTTGCATGCATAGCTTGGTTATGTAGACTTTTTAAAAGTGTATTGCAGGACAGGTCACGTACAAAAGCTTAAATATTGCATGGTCTCTCTCACATGAGAAACCAAGTTATAAAAGCAAAAAGGAAGAATAGAAAAGAGGAGGCATGGAGACAGGGCATTCTCGATTGTGAAAGGGATTAAGAGCTGGCAGGATGGAAAATAAGGGCAGGAAAGGAATTGTGATGTGGNATGTATGTGTCCCAGTTCCATACAAGGAATATAAACATCATGTTCTGCAAGCATGCACTAATGAAAAAAAAAAAAAAAAACAGGACATAGTATAAAGTATGCAATATGAGAAAAGGGTACAGGTTTTGGGAGAGTAATCACTGCTTTTCTAGGGTGAGAAACATGGGTACAGTTTTTATTTGTATATGCTTGACATTGACTTGGTATCTTTTATGCCTGGCATGTGAGATTTGTTTTTTAAAGTTCTGTTCTAACAACAAAACTTTTCGGTTCTCCGATTATCTCTGGAGATTGTCATAATTCTCCTGTGTTCATGAACAGACACACGGCCCAACAGAGCACCCCCAACACCAGCAGCCACTGCTTCAACTACAAGGAAGCCTCTGGCGTCCCGGAAGTTGGTAATGGTTTGTTTACCCCGTGGGTTAAGCCCGTGTCCACTTTGTGTCAGTGCAACCGCGGCCGACGGGACGGAGCACTCACGCAGTATGACACGAAAACCCGGCACTGTTGAGCCGGCGGCGCGCCACCTGGGACTCTTACTGGTTATTCTCACATAGTTCTTTCAATGGATAAAGAGAACTTACAAATAGCCATTATGTTCACTGTTTATGACACACTCTCTAGAATATGCCAGTTGGGAAAACTGTAAATGAGGAACTTACATTCGTGAAATTTTCTAGCAGCAAATTACATCCTTCCCGAGGTTCTTGGCTTCGGTCACTACTTAGACCAGACTCAGTGACTCTTCTGTGTTCAGCCTCCCAAGCACTGGGATTACAGGTGCGTACCACCACGCCCAGTCTCAATTGTCGACTGAGAGCGCCCCAGAGGTGGGGCCAGCACCACATGCCGGGGATTGAACCCCAGCCAATGTGCTCTGCCTAAGCATGTGCTTTAGTACACTGAGCTATCTGTCCAGACCTACTTTATTAAGTATTAGAATGAATTTGCTTATAATACCTTGTTCATCTTGAATGGTTTCATAATTATAGACAACCGCCCGTCTCACCCTTCCATCACCACTGAGTGCTCAGTGTCCAGCTGCGCTATACCTTGTCTACACCTGCTGCTTTACCAGGCACTGGGTCATTAAGAAGAGCAGAGTTGTGCCCCTCACAGCTCTGAAGACCCAGATGTCTAAATTGCAGGTGCTGGGTGATAAGGGCCAGGCTCTCCTGCTCCCAGGTGTGACCTGGAACTCCGCGTGCTCCCCAGGTGGAATGAGGGAGGGAGACCCGGGTGTTCACTGGCAGAAAGCAGGGAGTATGGGTGGCATTCCTCCCAATCAGCCCTCTCACGGAAGTACCCGATCTCCTTCCTTGGGGAGGCAGCTCCACAGCCTAATCACCTCTTCAAGGCAAAACCGGCTAATGCTATCTTACAAGCAGCACCCACAATCTGATGCTGCCACACTCAAGCCACAGCACTCAAGCCACAGCACTCCAAAGGAAAATGGACCAGATGGGAAGGGTTGGGCTAGAAATGAGAAAGAAGCAAGATGTGGCTTTCACACATTCCAACTTGCCGTGAAGAACACAATAGTTGTGGACTACAAACTGGGGGGTAAAGGTGTTTTTTCTTTCTTTCCTTTTAATGTATTCTCAGAATATGGTACAATAACTGCAATATAAACACTTCATGTACAATAGTGGGATAATTGGATATAAACATGCCTAGTACATCAAGTATAAATTCTTTTTTTTTGTTAAAAAGAATTTCCTTTTTTCCATAATTTTATTGATAGGCATAAATTCTTCTACTAGAACTTGAAACTACCATATTATATTTTACTCACCATCTTAACTGTTGTAAGTTATTGTGTTTCTGCTGGTGGTTTTACTTTTAGTGGTACTAAGGA
Organism: Octomys mimax; assembly: GCA_002564305.1. Lineage (NCBI taxonomy): Eukaryota > Metazoa > Chordata > Mammalia > Rodentia > Octodontidae > Octomys > Octomys mimax. The sequence goes on from NDGM011065416.1 coordinate 7,387, forward strand.
TTGAAACCGAGCTACATTCTAACCCTGTTTTAGTTTTTATTTTGAGATGCAGTCTCACTAAGCTGCCCAGTCTTAGGTAGCTGGGATTATAGGTAGGCAAGCCAGCAGCCCAGGTTAATCTTGTTTTTCCTCTCCTGATCACACAACTTTGTTTTGTTGCAAAAGGTACAATTCTCATTTATCATTTTGCTGTTTTATGGTTTTTATTTTCAATTATAATGATCTTCTAGCCTGCAATGCCCTCCCTCACTGGCCATCTCCTAATGATTTCCAAGTTCCAATGTAAGTGCTACTTCTTATTATAAAGACATTCTCAACATTAAACCCTGTTAATCACTTTCTTATGAAAGTTGTTGATCCTAGAGGAACAAATATTATCAAAAAGTTACTATGAGGAGCTGGCAAGATGGCTCGGTAGAATAAGTGCTTCCTTGGCAAGCACAAGGGCCTGAGTTCAAACCCCGGTTCTCGGAAAAAAAAATTATTATGAGACCACACAGAACCTTTAATATAGTTCAAATTCCCTCTAGATTACTTGTCATATCTAACAAATGTGATGCTCCATAAGTGGTGAGTATTCTGTATTGTTTAGAGTCTGAAAACAAGAGAAAAAAAGCTTTGTATACTTAGTAAGATCATAATTTTATTTTTTAATGGTATTTTTTGTCCCTGGCCTGGTTAGTTGAATCCAGGAACATAGAGGACCAACTTTGTGTACTATGTTCTGTAAGTTTTCTCTAAAGCTGAAACTACCTTAAGGTAAAATGTTTAAAGCAAAACAGAATAGTGGGCAGTGTTTATTGTATGTTACACATCATTTTTCTTTTATATTATTTCTCTCAATATTTCCCCCCAAACTTATTGTTTATCTTGAAAAAAATTACTAAGAGAAATCTTAGGCCAAATATTCTTAGGGGCGAACCAAATAGTTCAGCAGATTAAAATGCCTGCAAGCAGGTGCAGGGGCCAGGGGTCCCATCCCCGGGCCTGCTGTGCCAGCCCAGCCCCTGGGGCACAGTGAGACGGTGAGTAAGACTGGGCATTGTGGGACACGCCTGTAATCCCAGCTCTTGGGAGGCTGTAAGCAGGCAGATCACTATGAGTCCTGATGCAGGTCACTTCACTTAAATGACATTATCTTACTTTTCTAACACATACATGCTCTTCAGGGCTCTACTGAATGCATGCCCTGCCTCATAATTGTAATTCTATATGTCTATTCCTTTCACTTCCACTCCTGTACATGCCTCAGTGGGGAGGTACTAGTAATCACAACCACAATTTTCTTTATATTGTCATCATTCTATGCTATACCTAATACATAGCGAATACTTCATAATCTCTTTAATGAAATTAATAAATCCCATTATCTCTATATGCAAGTTAATAAGTGATGTTGAAATAGTTTTTTTTGTTTTGTTTTGTTTTACTACTTCTAAAACCTAGCATAGAAGTAACCATATAGTAGAGCTGGATGGGTAACTGAATGAATAGCATAATTATATGTAAAAAGAAATAATTGTCCATCACTCCTTCCTCTGTGTTTTGATGAGCTCAGGTGCTGCCACATTCCACTAGGAGGGTCAAACTTAATTAATGTGGACTCTTAAATAGTGTTAAAATTTACACATATATCTATCTAGGAGTAGCTTGTAAGATTATGAGCACAGGCAGGAGAGAAACAGACATACCTGGTTGTACATATGCTTTACTATTGCAAAGTGGCTTTGTGTGCTTTACAGAAGATAGACAAGGAGGCATCACACCTTAATAATGTGGTCACTCCCGTTGGAGTCCCAGAAGAACATATCATATTTCTATCTCAGCATGCACATCCTTGTCTCATGATAATATTTGCCTTGTCTCGGGCTTTCGTCTTTATCCGCTTTCTGTACAACATGCCCTTAAGGGCAATTCACTAACTCCCATGAAATCAGTAATGATTAGTTTCAATACTGAGGAAAATGACTATAAACTAATTGAGAGATGGGATCTTGGACATCAATTTGGAATCTTCCGTGAGGATTTGCATGTTTAATTCTGGGCAATAATAAATTTTTGCCTAAACACTCGAGTATATTACCCCTTTGTAAGAGCAAGAAACACAGCATTCCATAGAGAAAACTGTGAAGTGGGCTGGGAGAGAAACTGTAACAGAGACTTAGAAAAAATAACCAGAATATCAACAGGAGAAGAATTACCAAGTGCCAGTGCCACAGGAGCCAAAAAAATGAGAATTTGTAGAAAAGAAAAAACTAGTGATTTTCAAATACATAAATAAAATAGTGAATATCACCAACTCTTATTCAAAGGAATGTTCTAACTTGCCTCACTAATGGCAGTGCCACTAAAACTACAAATTATTTATTTTTATTTTTGTCAGTGATAGAAACATGAAATTAATGCACAAAATATGAAAGAAGTAGGATTTCTTGCCAAAGTAAAGCTCCTCAGACTGAGAGATCTCTCATATGAAAGGGTTTATTGAGCTTCTATAGATGCCAAAAGAAATGGACTAGACCCTTGGCTAGATTCCCATAACTTTCAGGTCTAGGAAGCAGTTGGAAATGCCTGCTGGATCAGATCAAAGATATTTTCTTATAACACAGCTGTGAAGAAAGTTGACTATTTACACTAAACCTGTACTTCTTATGGGCAATACTGTGTGATCTTGGGTTGTGGGGGAAAGCTGTGGGATAGAAGGGCTGTCCACAGGGGAAAACAACTGTTCCTACTTGTTAGGGTTGTCAACAAGAGGTGGTGACATCTAGGAAGTCATAATAGTACTTGAATTATAGTTTTATTATATTTCAGGAATACATAAAAAGACTTTTTTTTTCTTTGACAGCCAATAGCTAACTGCATAGTAACCTTCCCTGCAACTCTGGCCCTCCATCTTCTGACACTTGTAGTTAATATAGGATAGCTTAGAATGTTTCCCTCCTCATTCCTTAAATATCACACTTTGGCAGTTAATGAACACAGACTGATTACTGCCTGGGGGCAAGGGCTTAGGATTCAGAACAGCTCAGTGACAGGAGGAGTTTCATGAATATATAGGAAGAACTACACATGGTGCCAGTTGAGAATGGGAAACCAATATTGCAATGAGAGTTAGCAGCTTCCATACTTGACACTGCGAAAGTGTCCACAGACTTCACAATGAGAGGAAGAGTAGAATTAAGGAGTTGTCTTTTTATGAACTGATATCTGGACGCCATAAAATGGATTAAGACAGCTAAACTGTTAGTCCATGGTCGGCCCAGAATTTCCAAGTCACTTGAAGTGACGCCTTGGAAATACTGAACTCAAGGGAACAAAGTAACCAGTGAAAAATTAAAGGAAAAAGTGGAGCTCAAGCAGCCATGCTTCTTTATCCTTCGTGTTGAGGAAACTGGTGTCTGAATTGGAAGTGCCCTACAGGCTGCTTTAACTTAGCTGACCAGACCTGACCCTAGGGATTGCCTCAGGTCCTGCTGACCTAGGCAGCCATTTGAGGTCAGCCTTCCATGCAGCACGGGAGGGAAGATGCCCTCCTGTGTATTCAAAGGCAGCCAGCATGTTTTCCTCTCTTAGACTTGCTCTCGCAATCGTTCGTTCTTCAAGGATGAAGAGCCTTTCTGTGGTCTGAGTAGAGTGAGCTCTCCCAGAGGGTGAATTAGGGCAAGATGGTAGTGTCTAGCACTTCTCTCCCAGGCCAGTAACAGATGCTTTTCTGTTTGTTTATGATTTTCTTGGAGAAACTCTGCAAGAACCTAGCATTATAACTTGTCACTGGACATTTTGTAGTCATAAAAACCAGCACAATTAATAGCACAGCTTTTTATTTAGCAACCAATACTATTGAGGCAATTGATCAGTTGTTTGGTTGGCTAAGAGTGGAAAAGGAAAGTTATCAGGACAAAACCAGATTGGGCGAGTCTGCAATGGAAATTCCATCCCTAACATAGAAAGGTTATCCTCTTTGTGAGCTTTTATATTAAGCACTCAACATGGATTATTTATCAAATGTACATTTTGGAAGGGGTAACATTTATAAGTCTAGTGGTATAATAGCTACTCTTGGGGCATGGGTAGAGTAATTGATGCAATATCCACAAAAATTTTAATTGTATGTAAAGCAATTAACAATTAATTTTCTGTAGCATAAAATCCAAAATCTGTAATATAGTCCACTTCAATGTAACAAGAAAAACAACTGTGGACACTAGTGTTTCTTTGCTATATGCACAAGTTACCTTGACTCATTCTAAAGGAATAAGAATTCTAAAGGATTAAGATTGAGCCTTACTCCATCATGTGCATTCATACCCTCTTGTTTATACTTATAAGACTACAAATCTATCAGCTCTGCTACCACAAAGAAGACAAGTAAAAGATATTCCCAGAGGAGTGTGAGACTGCAGTGAGGCCTGTCACTATACACAGAGCCACTTTGTGTCCCAAATTCTCCATGTGGGGCCTCAACTTATCGTCCAACTGTTATTACAGAGGAAGCCACTGACACTTTCAAACATGGGGCGGCTTAGACAATGGAGTGGCATCCCATCCTCTAAAGCACAGTGTGTGCCAGTGACTGTAGACATCACTTTCCTTGTCTGAACTCCCTGTCACTTTTTCTCCTGCTACCCATCTATTTGGGTCCTATGGGCCACATTACATCTTAGGTCTCAGTTTAAGGCTTGGTCCTTGTATCTGGGATATGTACCTACATTAGGTCGTATTTCACATATGAATTTATAATAAATAAAAATGAGTCAATTGAGCCTTTAATATATTTAAACATAATATATATATATATATATATATATATATATATATATATATATAAATTTAGGTGGGGTCTTGCTACTCTATGGCCAAGGTGGACCTTGTACTGTTAGGCTCCAAAGATCCTACGAAGTCTGCAAAGCTAAGACTGATGCAAGCCATTGTGCCTGTCTCCTTTGACTAGCTCAAATGCAAATTAATAGTGACACAAAAAAAATAGAAAAGATATACTGGAAGGGATTGTTCCCTACATGACTTGAAAGACATTCATCAAAGCTACTTAGATTTATATAATATAAAAAGTTGGCTTTTGTTGCTTTGGGAACAATAACATACACACAATATGAAAATAAAACCAAGCGGGATGGGTGGTTTTTATTTCAATTTTTTCTTTTAATACTTCTATTGAGAAAGAATTAGCGATGAGATAGTTTCAAAACAGGTTAGTAGTACAGTTACCATAATTAATACGTTGCATATTGTTGTCTTTTGTAGTAGTTATTCCTAGTACAAAATGCAGACATGATACCTTATCTCAACACTATTAGTTCAAAACCTTCTTCTCATTGAAGTAAGAGAAAGTATCTGTATATCAATGCTATTTTGTATAATATATATATATATATATATATATATATATATATATATATACATATATGGTTTTTTCCCATAATTTTATTGAGAAACAAATAGCAATAAAACAGTTTCAAGCCAAATTGGTAGGAGAGTTTCAATAATTAACACTTTGAATACATTCTTCCTAGTGGTTAATTGCTGTACATGATATCCTATTCACAAACACTATTGGAACAAATCCTTCTATTCATTAAGAGAATGTAACTATATATCTATTTTAACCATTTTGAATATACAGATGCAAAATGGGCATTCCTCACTATAGCATTTTTTGTTTAGTTCCATTATTTGTATCCTCTAAGTGTGTTAACTCAGCAAAATTTTCTAAAAGAGTCCAGTAGTCCATAATAATATTGGGTCTTCCGCTTCACTGGCAAGTCAGAAATTGATGACCTGAGTGCCCTACAGCTAAACATAACAGCATGGCTTTACTTCTTATATTTCATTTTTATACTTTTCTGCT
>NDGM011065426.1:0-10226 GCA_002564305.1 Octomys mimax
TTGAACTCAGGACCCTGTGCTTGCCAGGCAAGCACTTATTCTACTGAGCTATCTCCCTGGCTCTTACAAATCTTATAGTGAGCACTATTTTCATTACTGCTATCAAGAATTGCTTTCAAATGGATTATACTTTGGACACCAAGGAGTTTAGATTCTATGCTATGTCTATCATTTTCTTTTCTCTTTTTTTGTTTAGTCTTTTTATGACAAAGTTTCTCTATGCAGTTCAAGCTGGTCTTGAACTTCTTTTGTAGCCCAGGCTGATCTTGAACTTGCAGTGATCCTCCTGCCTCAGCTTCCAGAGTGCTGGGTTACAGGTATGCACCACCAGGCCTGCTGTCTATCATTTGCTGAGTGTCCCCACCAATCAAAGACCTTTGTAAAAATAATCTGAATAGAAGGACCCCAGCACAGGTCTTTTTTGTTTCTAAGTTTGGACACTACACAAGCTCCCAAAGCTCATTTGCTGTAATGTTATAATTCAGAAGAATTATGGTTCCTTACAAATTTTCTCTAACTTTGAGGTGATATCAAAATACTAAATTTTCTATCAAGGGCTAGGCACATGCCTGTAATTCCAGAGCTTAGGAGGCTGAAAAACAGGATCCCTTGGAGCCCAATCTGTGTAGTGAGACCCTGTAGGCCCTGTACTAAATACATAAAAAATTAAAACATTTTCTATCAGGTTGTTGTTTTTAGTGTTATTTTGGGGTACAAAATGGCAGGACAATTTCTAGAGCTCTAAACCTGAAAGCACCCTTTGATACCTTTCTTCCACTAAACTCACATTATCTCTTATATTCCACCATTCTTTTCCAAATTCATTGATAGCAGCCTAGTTTGTAATAAACTTCTCTAAGCTAGAAATACTGAAATAATACATAAATAGTTCTGCTCTTACATTTACTCTCTTGTATATTTTTCAATTTATTGTCCCTATAAAACAGAGGCTCTCACTTCTATAACTCATAATGTTAGTTCCATATTCATAACACATCAAAAGTCCTTTGTCTCTAAGATAAAATTTAAATATTTCCAAATGGCTTTTGGGTGACTTTAATAATTAATAGGTATCCTAATATTTCAATTTTTCCACAGAAATATAACTAATAATATTCTAGCAAAAAATTCTAATTTCACACATAGGTAATAAAAATTTTCAAGTTTAGGAAGCTTGGAGAACCTTAATAAATGTATTTTTTCGCATTGCCCTTTATTAACCAGCTCATAGCATGCTATATTTTGTTCATCTAGTATGCCTAAAATGTAGTTCAAGTGATCTCATATAGAAGTTTCAGCCTTATCTACAAAAGATATATTCTGGAGTTAGTGTATCCTTCTGTGTTTGATGTCCTGGTGCTTTCTTTTCATTGCCCCTCTTACACTTTGGGAGTAATACTAAGTAAAATAAAGTTACTTGAACACAAGCACTGCAATACTACAACAGTCAGTCTGATACCCAAGACGGCTAACTGACTAATAGGCCGTTATTGTTTACAGTGTGGCTATGCTGGACAAAGGGACAATTCATGTTGAGTGGACTGGAGTAAGGTGGTATGATATTTCATCATGCTACTCAGGATACCCTGTAACTGAAAACTTATGAATCATTTATTTCTAGAATTTTCCATTTGACAGTTTTGAACTGTAATTCAATATAGTCATGTAAAACTACAGAAAGTGAAACCTTGATTAGGGGGACGACTGAATATGAAAAAAACTTAGCACTGTGCCTGGCACACAAAAAGCCTTATTTAAGTTTTTGCTATGCTTGTACTATCATTTTAATGAAAATTGTGAAACCTCTGTATGAAGACAAATATTTAGATTTGGATTCTTTGCCTGGAGTCATTAGCTTGGTGAGTCACTTAATGCTTCTGGGACTTAGATTTTTCTTTTGCAAGCATAGTACTAATAATAACTACAGTGAAGAATTGGGGAACAAACAAAAGATAATGAAGCCAAGTTAACTAGAATGGGACCTGGTACATAGTAAGTGCTCCATGCCACAAAGTTTTTCATATTTTTTCATTGCTGTATGATGCGCTCTCTGCTTCCCAGACTGGAATCCCTCTCACTCTCACAATTCCATCTTCTTTTTTTCAATTTTAGGGAAGAGTCTACAGGGTGTTCAGGGTCTCACTACTAGATCGAACTTGTAGTGACCCACCTGTTTACAACCTCCCAAGTGCTGGGATTACAGGCACACACCACCACGCCCAATCTCAGTTGCCCTCTCAGTGTGTCCTGGGTGGGAGGCAGGCACAACAGGCTCCAGGATCAGACACCTTGTCCCTGAGCCTGCTTGCATGCACTTTAATTCCCTGAGCTATTTGGCCGACCCACAGGCCTTCCTAATTTGAGCTGTTTTTATCTTTTTCAAGAAAGCAGACTCACAGAACTCATATTTCCCACACACGCTCTAGAACCTACTTGTGCAGATCATTTAGCTCACATATGAAAACTATGTTGAATAAGAAGATTCAACTGTTAACTTGTAGGACACCAGAATCTTGTTGTAAAGTTTTATTGAGACATAATTCATGCACCAAACAATTCATTCAGTGGCTTCTAACGTATCTCAGACTTGTGCATCAGTCATTACAATGCTTATACATTTTGATTTTTCCTTCTCAGAAACCTCACTCCCAGCCTCAGGAAACCACTGACCTATGTGATGCTTTGTGACTAGGTTCTTTCACTTAGCATATGTTTTCAAAGTTTATCCATGTGTTAATAGTTCATGTCTTTTTATTGCTAAATAATATTCGATTGTGTGGTAATAACAGCAAACCCCCTGTTTTAGTTGTCCTCTTCAATTCATTGTGCTGCCGATCAGAGCACATTGTCCAGGGATAAAACTTTCAATGTGAATGCCTATTACAGGAGTAAATAAACTAGCACACCATTTTACCTGCTGCCTTTTTTTGTATAGCACAAGAGCCAAGAATAACTATTACATTTCTAAATGGTTGAAAAAATCAAAAGAAGAATAATGTCTTGTGACACAGAGCAATTAGATAAAATTCAAATTTTATTGTCCATAAACAAAAGTTTGAAATACAGCCATATTTGTTCATATATCTGACTGCTTTCACACTATAAATGACTAATTGTTATAGCAAGTACATGATTCGTATACCCTAAAATATAGACTAACCAATGCTACATAGTTTTTACACCTTTGGTCTAGGGGATCAAGGCAGATAATAATGCCTTTGAATTTGGCAGCAGTAATAAGATAGACAGGGTTTGTGACTGTGGGAAAATATGTGAATGTCAAGTGTATGCCACATACGTGAATATATTCAAATACTGCTCTGCCTCCCCCACCTATTCAGATAAAATTCAGCCACAGCCTATCAGCTTGTTGCCAACTCCAACAGGAATACTAGTAGTATAAGAACATAATTATTAATTATGCATTTGAGGAATCCCTGTCTGAATTTAGGTTTTCACTGGAATGGTCCTGGAGAGAAGAATTTCAGTGTAAATGAATTATTGGGGAGAAGATCCCAGGAAACACTGATAAAAAAAAGTGAGGAAATAAGACAGTAGCACTGTGAGTAACTAGAACTTAATTGCAGTTAGGAAGTTAGTATAGAGAACTCACAACAGCATTGTGTTGCTCAGAGTTAAGCAACAAAGAGGAGGGGAAACTGTGGTTTTAATACACTAACTGCAACCAGTCAGCCATTAGTAGAGGGCTTCACTTGCAGGATGCTAATTCTTTACCCACTGGCCTGGCCTTTGTTGCAAAGCAGAAGAGCTGATTGCCAAAGAAATCTCTTAGGTAAAGAGATGCAGGTGGAGTCTGCTGGAGGTCAGCATAGTATGTTCCCAATGGATGGGTGCCAAGGGGATGGAGAGGAGGGTGGGGCATACTGTGCCTGTTGTATTTCCTATCTGAACACTCACAAAATGAAACAAATTTAGCATATATTCATTGAATTTTTCTTGGGTACAATATAATGTTCTAGGCACTGAGAATACAGTTGTGAACAAAAAAATGAAAATCCTCACTCTCTGGTAATTCATAGTCAGATAATTTATAATTCAACATAAATGAGTTCTACAACTTATTGGAAGACAGTGAATACTGGAATAGTGATGAACTAAGGAAGCAGTGGAGTACCCAGCTAAATACGGTGGCCACTGGAGAAGTGTTATGCGTGCAGGGCTCAGGGGCCTTTTTAATCTTCCAGACACCTCTTAAAGATGTTTTAAGATAATTATCAATTTTGAAGGGTTTAAGAAATCAATTCTAAATCCCCAGAAAGGGAAAAGAGAAGCTAATTTTTGCTGAGTTTTGAAGCTTGGAAGTAAATCTTACCCCTATCCCTTCTTCCATCTTTCCTAGCCAAAGTGCATCTTTACTGCAGCTTCCCCACAGATACTACACTAATTCTGAGGCTTCTCTTGGCACCAATAGCTGGCGCCCACTGAGAAAATAATAAGCAGTCATCATAGAGGAAAGCTTCAGCAAGTGGAGAAATCCTTAGGGCACATGGATCACATAGCAAAGCAGCTTCCCCTCCTTACCCCTCGTCTTCTCTGACAGACTCTTGCCCACCAAGGTCATGGGAGGTTTCATACAGTAAGCTTGTTCTTGGCCCTGGGGAACACATTCTTCTGGCTCTTAAATCTGCCAGGCTGCAACGCACGAGTTTCTATAGTGAAACAGTCCTTCTGGTCTCCCCCTACCTCCAGCACCTAATGCAAACTCCTTAAAATTCATGACTGCCTACATTTTTTTCATCTCTTGCAGCCCCCTGAAGAGCTACTGAACTGGAGAGGGGCAAGATGCTGTTGACACAGGAGCGTTTTCTACTTTTGGAATGCTCTTCTTCTATAAAACCGATCAAGAAACCTGTGAATTCTAAGAAATAAAAAAGACTAGTTCTGATGTTCAGGAATCATACTTGAGCACATAGGCTTTAGATAACTACAAGAAAGGGGTTAATGTAAATGGAGGATATGTTTAATTTTGACTATATGGAGGAGGTTTGATTGACTTAAACTAAAATGCAGACTTCTATAGTAGCTGGTAAAGTTCTGTGTCTTTTTTTGTGTATTTTGTCCAGGGTCTACATGGTCTCACTACACAGATCGGACTTGTAGTGATCCTCCTGTGTTCAGTCCCCCAAGCACAGGGATTACAGGCACATGCCACCACATCCAGTCTCAGTCACCCTCTCAGCATGTCCCAGAAGCAGAGCCAGCATGGCGTGCTGGGGATTGAACCCCAGCTGCTGTGTTCTGCCTACGCAGGTGCTTTAATCTGCTGAGTTATCTGGCTGGCCCAAAGTTCTCTATCTTGAATTGAGTGAGTATTATAGAGATTTTTTTCTTACATAATTCATTACCTTATGCATAACATGTGGTTATTTGTATCTCTGTTTTATAGCAAAATATTTTTCTAAAAAGTAAATAAGATTGTCCTATCTTCCCACTCAGGTACTTCCTGATACACTTTGTTGAGTAGAATTATACTGTCCCATTCTTTGAAAGCGTCTTCACAAAGTATTTGGCTCACTGTATCTAAATTAATTTTATACTTTTCTTGTAGCAGCTAAACTATAAACATTCCTACCCATATTTCAGTTTCCAAGTCTCCCTGCTGTCTGCTCCTTTCTTCTCATCCCAGTGCATTGCCCGTTTTTTTACTCCCATGATCCTTCTCACTAGCTCTTCTTCTCCCTTCATTTCCCCCCACTTCAAACATGCTGTTTATGAGTGAATTATGCTATAATTCATAAGAAATATTTATTTTTTGTCTCTCTGAATTTTAAACCTTTTGTGGAAAAGATAGATAGAGGTCAAAATACCAGTTTTATTTCTATCATTCTGGCCTTGAGAATGTGACATGAATCTAAGGCCAGAATGAACGTTCTTTTTAAAAATCTTATTTGTTTATTTATTTATTTAGTACAGGGTCTCACTACGCACAGCTCAGACACGTAGTGATCCTCTTGTCTCAGCCTCCCTAGTGCTGGGATTATAGACATGAACCACCACACCCAGTTTCCTGGCTGGCTCAGCACAGGACTGGCAGGGCATGCAGTACCAGGGATTGAACCTGGGTCCTTGTGTTAGCCAAGCAGGTACTTAGACTGCCAAGCTGTCTCCCCAGCTTTTTTTTTTCTTTGAACCGGGGATTGAACTCAGGCTCTTGTGCTTGCGAGGGAAGTGTTTATTCTACTGAGCTATCTCCTCAGCCCCAGAATGGACTTTCTATATCACCATAATTTTAAACCTGGAGATTCAAGCCCAAGGAGCTTAACGAGGAGCTGAATTATGAAGTAGACCCTTGGCTAGATATTAAATGTGTATTTGCAAATATAAGATTAGTTGCACCTGGTTTTGCAATGTTTACTGTTTGTTTAACATAGATGACCTGGACTCTCCAATTAGAGACAGGAAAACACAAATGAGATGATGATGGAAGTGACAAGAACTTCAGAGTCAAGCCTAAAATAGCAACAAAGCTTTTCATACGTGCCCTCAGGTTCAACGCAACAAAGTGCATGCTTCTTCCCTGACATTATCATATCTACCAAGTACTTACTTTAAACAATCTATTGTTTTAAATTCAATCTATTTTGTGGGGTTATTTTTTGTTGTTGTTTTCACAAATATAAGTATAATGCAATTCCAAATAGCCAGTTCATAACTCCAAATTTTTAAATATTTCAACACAAGTTTAATCCTTATATGACATATTGGCAGAATAAAACTGTCGGCAAAGCTAGACTGAAGTATAAAATAACAGTAATGGGAGACCTCCTAGGCAGAAAGAGGCACAAAAACATGAGCCAGATCAGCTTCACTCTGACAGATAGATAGATAGATAGATAGATAGATTGATTGATTGATTGATTTCATTCTGTGATTCATAGAAAGATGGTTGCATTTGTGTTCATGTGGGGAAAGTAGCTGGGATGATGGCATTTTTGTCACCCCATGAAAAGTTTGTGAACATAAGCAAAATTTTGCCAATTGCTTCTTTTTATTACCTGAATTAGAAATATATGAATACTACTACTGAATGTCTTTTCTTGTCAGGAATTTTCTTTGAAAGCTTTTGTCAAATTATATAAATAATAAATAGGTTACAAAATATCCTGGATTTGTTCTCAGTTTGACAATACATAAGCTATATAGGTTAGATTTTTAAAAATAAAGACATAACCTGGTATTATAATGCTCACTTGAACAATTGTACACAATATTTTGGTAAAGTAAGGAACCAAAAATAGCTTTGGTTCCAAGTCTTTGTCTACAAAGTAATGGTGGTTTATAGCATATAACACTATGTTTTCATGGCCTGTGACTCTTCATCATCTTTCCTTAGGAACAGAGTGGTAGTATGTAGAAAACTATTTTGTCTTTTAATATAAGTATCTGGATATAGTCAGTGGCTACTTTAGCAGCTGATGTCATTCTTCTAGTGCAATGTTGCTTATTTAATGTCTCTGTGTCACTTCTCAGTGCATTTACCTGCTTAGTCAATAGTATTTGCATAGTGACCAAATAAATGACAGCAGCTACACATGCCAGCACATGCTCAATGTGTTATAGGATAATGTTTTTCTTACATTTCCAAGAAGCCTACTGTCCAGTGAGAACCAACATTCCCAATGTAGATCAAAGAACACCAAATATGTAAGTAGTTCTGCAAGAAGGAAGTAAATTAAGGGCTTAGGAATTGTTCTTAACTAAATATGGTAAAACAGATACTTGAAGAATTATTAGAGAAATTGGGTGTGGTAGAGCATGCCTGTGATTCCAGCTCTTGGAAGGCTGTAAACAGGTAGATCACTATGAGTCCAATCTAGTAGTGAGACCCTGAACACCCTGTAGATACTTCCCTAAAATACAAAGAAAAGAGAAATATTAGAGATGCAGAAATTATTTTCCATTTATAAAATATCTGTTTGCTCGCTTCTCTTTTAATTATCCATGTCAATGATCCTACCACCTAGGATCCTGCCCAGCAGTTATTTGTGTCCATAGGTTATAGGAAGGGCTAAAATCTTCTGTCCCTGCACATATTTACATACCCATCCACTTACAAAAATGTAGCACTCATCTGTTCACTCAGCAAAATATAGTCAAAGTTTAGCTCTCTAGCGTTGTCCAGACAGGAATGATTCCATTAAATGCTCTTTCCTGTCCCATGGATGTACTAATAATTTCTATTTCCTCTTTTTTTGGGCACTTGTCACAGTTACTCTTCTCTCATTGCTGGGACAAATACTTGACACTCAAAATTAGGGAAGAAAAGTTGTATGTAGCTCACAGTTATGGAGGTTTCAGTCCATACTCAGCTGGCTCCAAGGCAGAGCAGCGCATGGAAGAGAGCAACCCTTCATGGCGGCAGCAAACAGCAGAAAGCAAAGAGAGGAGTAGTGCCAATAATGGCAGCAGAGAGCAAGTCTGTCTCCTTAAATTGCATTCAGGCTATCTACTCCAAGTGGGTGTGGTATTCATACCCATAATCCCAGTGGATCATGAGAGTTAATCACAAACTCTAGAAGTCTACCACATGACTACTTGAAGCTTTGAGGATACAACTAGACACAAGCCATAACAGCACTGATGATTTAACCACCCACAGCTTTCACACTGAGGTCCCTACATCCCCAGCCCTTTTTAGGGATAAATCACTAAATTCTTTAGTCTAGGCTTGAAGTTGCAGTCCTCCTCCCTCAGTCCTTCAGAACACTGTGAATATAGACATGTACCACAATGCCAGCCTTTTCTTCATCTTTTACTCTAGGCCAGAAATCAGCCAACATTTTCCTATAAAATACAGTATTTTAGATTTTGTAGATCTTACAAAGTTTCTATTTTATATTCTTTTTTAAAAAATATTTTTTAAAACTATAAAAACATTTCTCAGCTCATGAATCATATTCATGCAGAATTGGTCCACAAGCCATAGTTTACCAACCTCTGCTCTAGACTATAACCTTCCTAATTTATCAGTTAGCCATTAACACAAAATGTAAAAATACCCTCAAATTCAGTGTATACAAAAAACATTTCTTCTTTTACTCACAGTTCTGCATGTAAGATAAAGGAGTTATGCTTGCTCCTCAACCAGAGGAAATACACATGAGTGTGCTAAGATTATTGTACTCTTAGAATCTCTGCTTCTAAAAGGAGTTAGATACAGGATAATATTGCTGCTTTGAAAAAAGTCCTTATTTTCTAAAGTAAGTCACAAAAGTAGACTTGTTCTATTTGAGGAAAGGTGATACCATGGTAATAGAATTTTTCTGTACTTGTCATCTGCTTCCTTTAAAATGAAGAGAGTTAACATATATTAACATATATACTATGTGCCAGACACTATTCTAAGCCCTAAACATACTGACATATTTAATCCTAGGAACTAATATTCCTAAACAAAGGCCATTGCCCCAAAGCATTGTGTTAGTCAAATATTCTCATTGCCAAGATAAGATACCTGACACCCAAAGTTAAAAAGGGAAAGGTTCATTGTAGATTGCAATTTGTAAAGCTCTCAGTTCACATTGGCTGGCTTCTAGCTACAGTGTGATGGCAGAAAGACATTGCAGAGAGGAAACAGTTCACAGTGGGCAGAAAGCAGCAAAGTAGCAAGGTAGCAAATGACCAGCAGCAAGCAACAACAGCAGCCCTCTTTCTGTCCCTTAAATTCTATTGAGGCTACTTACCTTGAGAGTGCTTAGCACTCACACCCTTTATCCTAGCACAGTACCATGAATCAAGCCCAGAATTATATGCTTAATCCCAGCATCACACACTCTAAATCCAGTCACCTCAGAAAAGCCCCACCTATGATTACATGAGGCTTTGAGGGGTATCTGGATACAGACAATAACAGCCCACCCCAGGTCCCCCAAAGACTCAAACATATCTCTTTATGTAAAAGACATTTACTCAATTTCTAAGAGTTGCCAAAGTCGTAAAAGTTTCAGCATTACTGAAAAGTCCAAATGCCAAGTAGCTTTTGTAACTTAAAGCAAGCTCTTACTCAGTGGATTAAAGTGCCTGCAAGCAGGTGCAGGGGCAGGGGGTTTGATCCCCAGGCCTGCTGTGCCAGTACCACCCCCGGGGAGTGCTGAGATGGCAATTGAGACTGGGCATGGTGGTGTGTACCTGTAATCCCAGCCCTTGGGAGGCTGTAAACAGGCAGATCACTATGAGTCTGAACTAGTAGTGAGACCCTGAACACC
>NDGM011065427.1:0-17971 GCA_002564305.1 Octomys mimax
CTACAGGGTGTTCAGGGTCTCACTACTAGATTGGACTCATAGTGATCTACCTGTTTACAGCCTTCCAAGAGCTGGAATCACAGGCATGCTCTACCACACCCAATTTCTCTAATAATTCTTCAAGTATCTGTTTTACCATATTTAGTTAAGAACAATTCCTAAGCCCTTAATTTACTTCCTTCTTGCAGAACTACTTACATATTTGGTGTTCTTTGATCTACATTGGGAATGTTGGTTCTCACTGGACAGTAGGCTTCTTGGAAATGTAAGAAAAACATTATCCTATAACACATTGAGCATGTGCTGGCATGTGTAGCTGCTGTCATTTATTTGGTCACTATGCAAATACTATTGACTAAGCAGGTAAATGCACTGAGAAGTGACACAGAGACATTAAATAAGCAACATTGCACTAGAAGAATGACATCAGCTGCTAAAGTAGCCACTGACTATATCCAGATACTTATATTAAAAGACAAAATAGTTTTCTACATACTACCACTCTGTTCCTAAGGAAAGATGATGAAGAGTCACAGGCCATGAAAACATAGTGTTATATGCTATAAACCACCATTACTTTGTAGACAAAGACTTGGAACCAAAGCTATTTTTGGTTCCTTACTTTACCAAAATATTGTGTACAATTGTTCAAGTGAGCATTATAATACCAGGTTATGTCTTTATTTTTAAAAATCTAACCTATATAGCTTATGTATTGTCAAACTGAGAACAAATCCAGGATATTTTGTAACCTATTTATTATTTATATAATTTGACAAAAGCTTTCAAAGAAAATTCCTGACAAGAAAAGACATTCAGTAGTAGTATTCATATATTTCTAATTCAGGTAATAAAAAGAAGCAATTGGCAAAATTTTGCTTATGTTCACAAACTTTTCATGGGGTGACAAAAATGCCATCATCCCAGCTACTTTCCCCACATGAACACAAATGCAACCATCTTTCTATGAATCACAGAATGAAATCAATCAATCAATCAATCTATCTATCTATCTATCTATCTATCTGTCAGAGTGAAGCTGATCTGGCTCATGTTTTTGTGCCTCTTTCTGCCTAGGAGGTCTCCCATTACTGTTATTTTATACTTCAGTCTAGCTTTGCCGACAGTTTTATTCTGCCAATATGTCATATAAGGATTAAACTTGTGTTGAAATATTTAAAAATTTGGAGTTATGAACTGGCTATTTGGAATTGCATTATACTTATATTTGTGAAAACAACAACAAAAAATAACCCCACAAAATAGATTGAATTTAAAACAATAGATTGTTTAAAGTAAGTACTTGGTAGATATGATAATGTCAGGGAAGAAGCATGCACTTTGTTGCGTTGAACCTGAGGGCACGTATGAAAAGCTTTGTTGCTATTTTAGGCTTGACTCTGAAGTTCTTGTCACTTCCATCATCATCTCATTTGTGTTTTCCTGTCTCTAATTGGAGAGTCCAGGTCATCTATGTTAAACAAACAGTAAACATTGCAAAACCAGGTGCAACTAATCTTATATTTGCAAATACACATTTAATATCTAGCCAAGGGTCTACTTCATAATTCAGCTCCTCGTTAAGCTCCTTGGGCTTGAATCTCCAGGTTTAAAATTATGGTGATATAGAAAGTCCATTCTGGGGCTGAGGAGATAGCTCAGTAGAATAAACACTTCCCTCGCAAGCACAAGAGCCTGAGTTCAATCCCCGGTTCAAAGAAAAAAAAAAGCTGGGGAGACAGCTTGGCAGTCTAAGTACCTGCTTGGCTAACACAAGGACCCAGGTTCAATCCCTGGTACTGCATGCCCTGCCAGTCCTGTGCTGAGCCAGCCAGGAAACTGGGTGTGGTGGTTCATGTCTATAATCCCAGCACTAGGGAGGCTGAGACAAGAGGATCACTACGTGTCTGAGCTGTGCGTAGTGAGACCCTGTACTAAATAAATAAATAAACAAATAAGATTTTTAAAAAGAACGTTCATTCTGGCCTTAGATTCATGTCACATTCTCAAGGCCAGAATGATAGAAATAAAACTGGTATTTTGACCTCTATCTATCTTTTCCACAAAAGGTTTAAAATTCAGAGAGACAAAAAATAAATATTTCTTATGAATTATAGCATAATTCACTCATAAACAGCATGTTTGAAGTGGGGGGAAATGAAGGGAGAAGAAGAGCTAGTGAGAAGGATCATGGGAGTAAAAAAACGGGCAATGCACTGGGATGAGAAGAAAGGAGCAGACAGCAGGGAGACTTGGAAACTGAAATATGGGTAGGAATGTTTATAGTTTAGCTGCTACAAGAAAAGTATAAAATTAATTTAGATACAGTGAGCCAAATACTTTGTGAAGACGCTTTCAAAGAATGGGACAGTATAATTCTACTCAACAAAGTGTATCAGGAAGTACCTGAGTGGGAAGATAGGACAATCTTATTTACTTTTTAGAAAAATATTTTGCTATAAAACAGAGATACAAATAACCACATGTTATGCATAAGGTAATGAATTATGTAAGAAAAAAATCTCTATAATACTCACTCAATTCAAGATAGAGAACTTTGGGCCAGCCAGATAACTCAGCAGATTAAAGCACCTGCGTAGGCAGAACACAGCAGCTGGGGTTCAATCCCCAGCACGCCATGCTGGCTCTGCTTCTGGGACATGCTGAGAGGGTGACTGAGACTGGATGTGGTGGCATGTGCCTGTAATCCCTGTGCTTGGGGGACTGAACACAGGAGGATCACTACAAGTCCGATCTGTGTAGTGAGACCATGTAGACCCTGGACAAAATACACAAAAAAAGACACAGAACTTTACCAGCTACTATAGAAGTCTGCATTTTAGTTTAAGTCAATCAAACCTCCTCCATATAGTCAAAATTAAACATATCCTCCATTTACATTAACCCCTTTCTTGTAGTTATCTAAAGCCTATGTGCTCAAGTATGATTCCTGAACATCAGAACTAGTCTTTTTTATTTCTTAGAATTCACAGGTTTCTTGATCGGTTTTATAGAAGAAGAGCATTCCAAAAGTAGAAAACGCTCCTGTGTCAACAGCATCTTGCCCCTCTCCAGTTCAGTAGCTCTTCAGGGGGCTGCAAGAGATGAAAAAAATGTAGGCAGTCATGAATTTTAAGGAGTTTGCATTAGGTGCTGGAGGTAGGGGGAGACCAGAAGGACTGTTTCACTATAGAAACTCGTGCGTTGCAGCCTGGCAGATTTAAGAGCCAGAAGAATGTGTTCCCCAGGGCCAAGAACAAGCTTACTGTATGAAACCTCCCATGACCTTGGTGGGCAAGAGTCTGTCAGAGAAGACGAGGGGTAAGGAGGGGAAGCTGCTTTGCTATGTGATCCATGTGCCCTAAGGATTTCTCCACTTGCTGAAGCTTTCCTCTATGATGACTGCTTATTATTTTCTCAGTGGGCGCCAGCTATTGGTGCCAAGAGAAGCCTCAGAATTAGTGTAGTATCTGTGGGGAAGCTGCAGTAAAGATGCACTTTGGCTAGGAAAGATGGAAGAAGGGATAGGGGTAAGATTTACTTCCAAGCTTCAAAACTCAGCAAAAATTAGCTTCTCTTTTCCCTTTCTGGGGATTTAGAATTGATTTCTTAAACCCTTCAAAATTGATAATTATCTTAAAACATCTTTAAGAGGTGTCTGGAAGATTAAAAAGGCCCCTGAGCCCTGCACGCATAACACTTCTCCAGTGGCCACCGTATTTAGCTGGGTACTCCACTGCTTCCTTAGTTCATCACTATTCCAGTATTCACTGTCTTCCAATAAGTTGTAGAACTCATTTATGTTGAATTATAAATTATCTGACTATGAATTACCAGAGAGTGAGGATTTTCATTTTTTTGTTCACAACTGTATTCTCAGTGCCTAGAACATTATATTGTACCCAAGAAAAATTCAATGAATATATGCTAAATTTGTTTCATTTTGTGAGTGTTCAGATAGGAAATACAACAGGCACAGTATGCCCCACCCTCCTCTCCATCCCCTTGGCACCCATCCATTGGGAACATACTATGCTGACCTCCAGCAGACTCCACCTGCATCTCTTTACCTAAGAGATTTCTTTGGCAATCAGCTCTTCTGCTTTGCAACAAAGGCCAGGCCAGTGGGTAAAGAATTAGCATCCTGCAAGTGAAGCCCTCTACTAATGGCTGACTGGTTGCAGTTAGTGTATTAAAACCACAGTTTCCCCTCCTCTTTGTTGCTTAACTCTGAGCAACACAATGCTGTTGTGAGTTCTCTATACTAACTTCCTAACTGCAATTAAGTTCTAGTTACTCACAGTGCTACTGTCTTATTTCCTCACTTTTTTTTATCAGTGTTTCCTGGGATCTTCTCCCCAATAATTCATTTACACTGAAATTCTTCTCTCCAGGACCATTCCAGTGAAAACCTAAATTCAGACAGGGATTCCTCAAATGCATAATTAATAATTATGTTCTTATACTACTAGTATTCCTGTTGGAGTTGGCAACAAGCTGATAGGCTGTGGCTGAATTTTATCTGAATAGGTGGGGGAGGCAGAGCAGTATTTGAATATATTCACGTATGTGGCATACACTTGACATTCACATATTTTCCCACAGTCACAAACCCTGTCTATCTTATTACTGCTGCCAAATTCAAAGGCATTATTATCTGCCTTGATCCCCTAGACCAAAGGTGTAAAAACTATGTAGCATTGGTTAGTCTATATTTTAGGGTATACGAATCATGTACTTGCTATAACAATTAGTCATTTATAGTGTGAAAGCAGTCAGATATATGAACAAATATGGCTGTATTTCAAACTTTTGTTTATGGACAATAAAATTTGAATTTTATCTAATTGCTCTGTGTCACAAGACATTATTCTTCTTTTGATTTTTTCAACCATTTAGAAATGTAATAGTTATTCTTGGCTCTTGTGCTATACAAAAAAAGGCAGCAGGTAAAATGGTGTGCTAGTTTATTTACTCCTGTAATAGGCATTCACATTGAAAGTTTTATCCCTGGACAATGTGCTCTGATCGGCAGCACAATGAATTGAAGAGGACAACTAAAACAGGGGGTTTGCTGTTATTACCACACAATCGAATATTATTTAGCAATAAAAAGACATGAACTATTAACACATGGATAAACTTTGAAAACATATGCTAAGTGAAAGAACCTAGTCACAAAGCATCACATAGGTCAGTGGTTTCCTGAGGCTGGGAGTGAGGTTTCTGAGAAGGAAAAATCAAAATGTATAAGCATTGTAATGACTGATGCACAAGTCTGAGATACGTTAGAAGCCACTGAATGAATTGTTTGGTGCATGAATTATGTCTCAATAAAACTTTACAACAAGATTCTGGTGTCCTACAAGTTAACAGTTGAATCTTCTTATTCAACATAGTTTTCATATGTGAGCTAAATGATCTGCACAAGTAGGTTCTAGAGCGTGTGTGGGAAATATGAGTTCTGTGAGTCTGCTTTCTTGAAAAAGATAAAAACAGCTCAAATTAGGAAGGCCTGTGGGTCGGCCAAATAGCTCAGGGAATTAAAGTGCATGCAAGCAGGCTCAGGGACAAGGTGTCTGATCCTGGAGCCTGTTGTGCCTGCCTCCCACCCAGGACACACTGAGAGGGCAACTGAGATTGGGCGTGGTGGTGTGTGCCTGTAATCCCAGCACTTGGGAGGTTGTAAACAGGTGGGTCACTACAAGTTCGATCTAGTAGTGAGACCCTGAACACCCTGTAGACTCTTCCCTAAAATTGAAAAAAAGAAGATGGAATTGTGAGAGTGAGAGGGATTCCAGTCTGGGAAGCAGAGAGCGCATCATACAGCAATGAAAAAATATGAAAAACTTTGTGGCATGGAGCACTTACTATGTACCAGGTCCCATTCTAGTTAACTTGGCTTCATTATCTTTTGTTTGTTCCCCAATTCTTCACTGTAGTTATTATTAGTACTATGCTTGCAAAAGAAAAATCTAAGTCCCAGAAGCATTAAGTGACTCACCAAGCTAATGACTCCAGGCAAAGAATCCAAATCTAAATATTTGTCTTCATACAGAGGTTTCACAATTTTCATTAAAATGATAGTACAAGCATAGCAAAAACTTAAATAAGGCTTTTTGTGTGCCAGGCACAGTGCTAAGTTTTTTTCATATTCAGTCGTCCCCCTAATCAAGGTTTCACTTTCTGTAGTTTTACATGACTATATTGAATTACAGTTCAAAACTGTCAAATGGAAAATTCTAGAAATAAATGATTCATAAGTTTTCAGTTACAGGGTATCCTGAGTAGCATGATGAAATATCATACCACCTTACTCCAGTCCACTCAACATGAATTGTCCCTTTGTCCAGCATAGCCACACTGTAAACAATAACGGCCTATTAGTCAGTTAGCCGTCTTGGGTATCAGACTGACTGTTGTAGTATTGCAGTGCTTGTGTTCAAGTAACTTTATTTTACTTAGTATTACTCCCAAAGTGTAAGAGGGGCAATGAAAAGAAAGCACCAGGACATCAAACACAGAAGGATACACTAACTCCAGAATATATCTTTTGTAGATAAGGCTGAAACTTCTATATGAGATCACTTGAACTACATTTTAGGCATACTAGATGAACAAAATATAGCATGCTATGAGCTGGTTAATAAAGGGCAATGCGAAAAAATACATTTATTAAGGTTCTCCAAGCTTCCTAAACTTGAAAATTTTTATTACCTATGTGTGAAATTAGAATTTTTTGCTAGAATATTATTAGTTATATTTCTGTGGAAAAATTGAAATATTAGGATACCTATTAATTATTAAAGTCACCCAAAAGCCATTTGGAAATATTTAAATTTTATCTTAGAGACAAAGGACTTTTGATGTGTTATGAATATGGAACTAACATTATGAGTTATAGAAGTGAGAGCCTCTGTTTTATAGGGACAATAAATTGAAAAATATACAAGAGAGTAAATGTAAGAGCAGAACTATTTATGTATTATTTCAGTATTTCTAGCTTAGAGAAGTTTATTACAAACTAGGCTGCTATCAATGAATTTGGAAAAGAATGGTGGAATATAAGAGATAATGTGAGTTTAGTGGAAGAAAGGTATCAAAGGGTGCTTTCAGGTTTAGAGCTCTAGAAATTGTCCTGCCATTTTGTACCCCAAAATAACACTAAAAACAACAACCTGATAGAAAATGTTTTAATTTTTTATGTATTTAGTACAGGGCCTACAGGGTCTCACTACACAGATTGGGCTCCAAGGGATCCTGTTTTTCAGCCTCCTAAGCTCTGGAATTACAGGCATGTGCCTAGCCCTTGATAGAAAATTTAGTATTTTGATATCACCTCAAAGTTAGAGAAAATTTGTAAGGAACCATAATTCTTCTGAATTATAACATTACAGCAAATGAGCTTTGGGAGCTTGTGTAGTGTCCAAACTTAGAAACAAAAAAGACCTGTGCTGGGGTCCTTCTATTCAGATTATTTTTACAAAGGTCTTTGATTGGTGGGGACACTCAGCAAATGATAGACAGCAGGCCTGGTGGTGCATACCTGTAACCCAGCACTCTGGAAGCTGAGGCAGGAGGATCACTGCAAGTTCAAGATCAGCCTGGGCTACAAAAGAAGTTCAAGACCAGCTTGAACTGCATAGAGAAACTTTGTCATAAAAAGACTAAACAAAAAAAGAGAAAAGAAAATGATAGACATAGCATAGAATCTAAACTCCTTGGTGTCCAAAGTATAATCCATTTGAAAGCAATTCTTGATAGCAGTAATGAAAATAGTGCTCACTATAAGATTTGTAAGAGCCAGGGAGATAGCTCAGTAGAATAAGTGCTTGCCTGGCAAGCACAGGGTCCTGAGTTCAATCCCTGGTACTGCAAAAAAAAAAAAAAAAAGATTTTAGAAACACATGTTTCCTTTCTACCTTTAAAAAAGCAAAATTAGATACTTTTCTCAGTTCTACCTCTCTAGGGATGAGGAAAAGAGGAAAAACAGTGGTGTCTATTTGTCTGTGCTTAAAATTAGGTAAGTTTGAGTGTATCTAACTGTATTTGATGACTCACACTATCCAGAATCCTTTGTAAAAATAATGTTATTTTTTTCACTTTTTGAATTTATCCCAAGTCCTAATATTTTTTCCTATCCTTCAAAGAAACAAATCATTTTGTCTTTCTTCTTTGTTATTAAATACAACAGATAGAGCGCTAATTTTAATGTAATTGCCCTTAATGGTAGACATGCTTTCATTTTATTACTTTAAAAAGGTGCTTTCTACCATTTTTAATGTAATTTTTGTGGTATTTGTAGTTTTTACAATGTTGAATTGGTTACTATGTCATGTAAATTGCAAATCTAAAAGGAGGAAATGATATCTCGCTTAATGTGCAATTGGATAAATGGGAAAGCTTCTACAAGAATAGAATGAAATAGATATGCACCTGAAAAGAATTAGTATTAGAAATCAGGAGACAGAGTAACTCTTTTATTTGAGGAAGGAAGAAGTAAATGCTTTACACTTCCCTAAAGGTTGAGTCTCCAAGTTGTCTGGTATAAAGAAATCTCTCCATGTGTGAAACATCTATCTGCTTCAATGATGTTAAACTGAGCAGCGCTGAAATGCATAAGAGGGCTACAGTTATTTTATGTAAGCTTTGTGGTAACTACAAAGAAAAATATGGTAGATATGCAAATGATAGAAAAAGTAATCAAAGCTTACAACAACAGAAAATTATCAAATCACAAAGAAAGAGGAGAGGGATAAAGAACAAAAGCTAAAAAAACAACCAGAAGACAATTAAGAATGGCAACAGTTAAATCCTTACTTATCAATAATAATTTTGAATGTAAATGGATTAAATTCTGCAACCAAAAGACACTGTGGCTAAATAGATTTTAAAAGTAAAGGATACAACTACATGTTGTCTACAAGAGACTTATTTAATGGCACCCATACTGAAATTAAAAGCAAAGAAACTATTCTATGAAAATAGTAGCCACAAAAGAGCAGAGGTCCTATGTTTGTATCCAATAAAGTAGATTTCAAGACTGTCACAAGAGAATAGAAGATCTTTATTTAAAAGTAGTTAATTTGTAGGACTGCATGGCCTAATGGGCAAAAGGAGCTAATTCATTAAGAGAAGATAATAATTACATATAGTCAATGTTCAACATACAAA
This sequence comes from Octomys mimax, assembly GCA_002564305.1. NCBI lineage: Eukaryota > Metazoa > Chordata > Mammalia > Rodentia > Octodontidae > Octomys > Octomys mimax. The sequence continues at coordinate 9,175 of NDGM011065427.1, forward strand.
TATCTAAAGCAAATATTAATGGTCATGAAGGAAGAAACAGATACTAATGCAAAAATACTAGTGGATTTTAATATCATGATACATATTTTTCTCTAGCACACATAGATTATTTGCCAGGATACAATGTATTTTAGGTGACAAAACAAATCTTAAACATTTTAAGATTGAAATCATATCAAAATTATTTCAGATCACAATGATATAAAACTGGAAATAAACACTGGGAAGAATCTAGGAAAATTCATAAATATATGAAAGTAAATAACATAATCCTGAACAAACAATGGGTCAAAGAAGAAATCAAATGGAAAATTTAAAAGTATCTTGAGACAAAGGACAATTGAAACACAATAGAGCCAAATCTATAAAATAAAAAAATGAAAGTAGGATAAATTATAACAGATATTTCATAAATAAAAAAGAACCATAAGGGACTATAACAAAAAAGATTGGATGATCTATAGGAACTGGACACATTACTAGCAAACATAACATATCAAGACTGAGTTGGGGGGGGGCGGGGAGATGGCTCAGTAGAATAAATGCTTTCTTGGCAAGTGCAAGGGTCTGAGTTCAATACCCAGTTATGAAAAAAAAAAAGACTGGGTCAGGAAGAAATAGAAATCATAAATAGATGAATAGCAAATAGGACATTAAAAGGTAATAAAAAAATCCTCCCAAGAAAGAAGAGCCCAGGACCATATGATTTCACAGCTGAATCCTACTGAACATTTCAAGATAAATTAATATGAATATTTCTTAAACTCTTCCAAAAAAGTAGAACAGAGGCATTACTTCTGAACTCACGTCAATACCACTCTGCTATTTAAGTTAAAGACATCATAAGGAAAAATGACCTATGGGCCAATCTCTCTGATAAATTTTGACATAAATATCCTCAATAATATAATGAAAAACTAAATTCAACAACATATCAGAAAGCTTACATGTTATGACGAAGTGGGATTTATCTCTGCTATACAAGGATGGTTTAAGATATGGAAATCAATCATTGTAATGTATAATATTAACAGAATAAAAGATTAAAAAACACATTCACACTGGGTATGGTGGCACATGCCTGTTATGCCAGTACTTTCAAGGCTGAGTAAAGAGGATCATAACTTTAAAACCAGTCTGGGCTACGTAGAATCCCAGTCTCAAACAAAATAGAACAAAACAACACAAAGCCCACATGCTCATCTCAACTGAAGAAGGAGAAAAAAGAGGAGGAGGACGACCAGAGAAGAAACACATTTGACAAACTTCAGCATCATTTCTCGATTAAAAACTTTCAGCAGCTTAAGTGTAGAAGATACTTCCTGAACACAATAACAAGTCAGGAAAAGTTCACAGCTAACATTATAATCAATGGAGAAAATAAGAACGTTTTGCTACTAAGATCCACTACAGGGCAACAATGCCCACTCTTGCTACTTCTATTTGATATAGGAATGGAGGTACTAGTAAGAACAATGAAACACATAAAAGAAAATATATCCAAATAGGAGAAAAAGAGTACATTTATCTATCTATCTATCTATCTATCTATCTATCTATCTATCTATACAAAACCAAAAATTTCACAAAAACTGTTAGACTAAATGAATTTAAAATCAACATTCATAAATCAGTAATATTCTATATACGACTAACAAACTGAAAACCCAAGAAAACAGTCCCTTTTATGATGCTATCAAAACAAAATATAGGGCCGGCCAAATAGCTCAGTGGATTAAAGCAACTGCAAGCAAGTACAGGGGCCGGGTGTTCCATCTCCTGTCTGCCATACCGGCCCTGCTCCTGGGGGCACGCTGAGAGGGCAATTGAGACTGGGCATGGCACGCCTGTAATCCGAGCTCTTGGGAGGCTGTAAACAGGTGGATCTCTATGAATTCAATCTAGTAGTGAGACCCTGAATACCCTATAGACCTGTCCCTAAAAGTAAAAAACATTTAATATATAGCACTACATTCAAATGATGTGAAAATTAAAAAAGTATCCTTGAAAACTATAAATTTTTTTGGGGGGAGCAGAACCAGGGACTGAACTCAGGCCCTTACACTTGCCAGGCAAGTGCTTATTCTACTGTGCTATCTCCCTGGCCCCCAAAACTATAAAATATTAATAAAAAATGATACACAGAAATAAAAAGTTCATGGATCAGAACAATTAATATTACTAAAATGTCCATAGTACACAAAGCAGTTTAGAAGTCTAATAGGTAGAGTCCCTATCAATAATCTGCATGTGTTTCAGTAAAAGTTATTCTTTTAAAAATAAAAGTTATTTTTTTAAAAAATGTATTACTAGAAAACTGAACTTCCACATATGAAAAATTAAACCAAATCCATATCTCACACTGTACAGAAAAATCAACTCAAAGTGGATAAATGATCCAAATGTAAGAGTAGAAACTCCTAGACAAGAATATAGCAAGAAAATTTTTATGCATTGAACTTGGCAATGAGTTTTTTGGATATCATACTGAAAACTTAAGCCACAAAAGCAAAAATAAGTAAATAGGGCTACATCAAATTATAAAGCTTATGAAAAACAAACAACCAAATGAACAGGGGCTGGGTGTAGCCTATGTATTGACAAAATATTTGCAAATCATTTATATAATAAGGGGTAATATCCCAAATGTATAAAGAACATATAGAACTGAACCATAGAAAAACAAATAACCTGATGTAAAAATAGGAAAAAGGTTAAGAAAAGATAATTCTCTAAGGAAGACATAAAAATTATCAATAATTATTTAAAAAGATGCTCAATGTCATTTATCATTAGGGAACTACAAACCAAAATCATCCTTGAGATATCACATTATACTCTTTAGGATGACTCTTGTCAAAGGTCAGCCATTAGCAAAGCTGTGAATAAATGGGATCCTTTGTACACTATTGGTGGGAATGTAGATTTGTATAGCCATTGTGGAACAAGGTAATCAAAAATAATTACTAAACTTAAATTTTATATGAAAAAATTTTAAAATAGATCTATCACATAAACTAGTAATTCCTCTTCAAACCCAAATGAAACTATTGTTTCATAAAGATATCTACACTCCATATTCATTGCAGCATTATTTACAGTAGCTAAGATATGTTAGCTTTAGTGTCAGTCAAGAGATGAATGGATAAAGAAATTGTGATTAAAATGTTGTTAAATGTTCAGCCTTAAAGAGAATGAAATTTTTGCCATTTGCTACATTTGCTACAATGGGAATGAGCCTGGATTTTACATGAAGTGTAAAAATCATTCATTATTTCACTTAAATATAGAATAGAAGAATATTCAAATATACAAAGATATAGAACTAAATGGTAGTGCTTAAGACTGAGGAGGAAATGTGGGGATTATAGGTCAGAAGATACAAGATAGCAAGTATAATGAACAAGTTTAAAGATTTAATTTATACAACATGAGGGCTATACATAAAAAATTGTACTATATTTGGAATTTATGCTCAATGAACAGATGTTAGTGCTCTTGCCACATAGAAGCTGAATTATATCAGATTATGGATGTCTCAATTTGCCTTATTATCTGTATGTATCTCAAAATATGATGTTTTATTAATTTGTTTTATGGTGCTATAACAAAAACACCTGTGCTAGACATTTTATAAAGTAAAGTGGCTGGAGGTATCCCAACAGAATAACTTTGGTGTTCTGGTTGTGTGCCTCAGGATGCATGGCAGAAAAACCAAACAGGGAATCTGCTGCATCCAGAAGGGCAAAATACATAGGGTTGCCTCATTTTATAGTAACCCATTCTCACAAGAGCAAACTCTTTCTGTGAGAACAGTATTAACCCCTTTTGAAAGCAATGCTACAATGGCCTAATTATTTTTCACTAGGTCCCATCTCTTAAGGGTTCTATCACCTCAACACCCTCACAAGGGGAACCAAGCTTCCAACACGTGACCCTTTGTTAAACATGCTAAAACTTACACTAACTATAGCAGACTACTTATCTTATATATACATAATGAATTTTCCTTTTAAAAAGAATTAACTATGTGATGAAGAAAAATCATAAAAGTTAAAGAATGAATTACAAAAGAGGAAACAAAGGGGCAATAGAATTCTTTGGAAAGGTTAGAGAAATATGCAAACTACTTGCAAAATTGATTAATTAAATAAGAGATTTGTCATAACATATATGTAAGAAATCCTCACTAGAATGTTACCAATCTAAGTCTTACAGATTTACTAGGAATTACATACCATGTATAAACATTGTCTTTTCTCTGGGTGAGATGTTTCAATATCTGAAAATCAGTGTGATCTACCATATCAACATGTTAAAGACCAAAAATAATTTTATAATATAATTTGAGAAAGAAAAGGCAGTTCATGAAATCAACATTCACATGAAATAAAAGCCTTTTGGCAAGTTAGGAATAGAGGTAATCCATTTCAAATTTATAAAGACAATCCACACAAACTCTACAGGTAATCTCATGCTTATTGGTAAGAGAGAGAGAATACATCCACTCTAAGATCATAAACAAAGCAAAGATGTCTACATTCATTACACTTATTCAATGTAAGTCTAGATCTTCTAGCTATTGCAATTAGGCTAGAAAGCAAAACAAAAGACACACAAATTAGGTATAATGAAATGCAGCTGTCTCATTTTATAGGTGACAATATTATCCATGTAGGAAATCCTAAGGGATTTATTTAAAAAAAAAATACCCTCCTAGAACTAATAAATGAGTTCAGCAAAATTTCAGAATAAATTAACTAGATTTTTGTACATTAAGAATAAACCATCTGGAAATGAAAATTAAAAACAAAGTACCATTTACAATGGCTTCATGAATTGAAAAATATAGGTATGCTAAAACTTAGAAATGCTTCAAAATCATGGAAGATCCAAATAAATGGAGAGACATACTGTGTTCATTTATTGTAGGACTTAGCACAGTGAAGATGTGAATTTTCCTTAAATTGAAGTATAGGTTCAATGCAAATCTCAATGAGAATATTTTTTGAGAAAAGATCTTCTTATGTAGGTCAGGTTAGATTTGGACTCATTGTGTATTCCAATCTGGCCTCAAACTCATGGCAATCCTGCCTCAGCTTCTGAAGTGCTGAGATTACAGGCATATACCACCATGTCCACAGTGAGGATTTTTGTAGAAACAAATAGGCTTACTTTAAAAATTATATGGAAGGGCCAGCCAAATAGCTAATCAGATTAAAGTACCTGCAAGCAGGCTCAGAGGCTGAAGGTTTGATCCCTGGGCCTCCCATATTGGCCCTGATCCCAGGGTGCACTGAAATGGCAATTGAGACTGGGTGTGTTGGTGCATGCCTGTAATCCCGGCTCTTGGGAGGGTGTAAATAGGCAGATCACTACAAGTCCGATCTAGTAGTGAGACCCTGAACACCCTGTACAGCCTTCCCTAAAATACAAAAATAAATAAATAAATAAATAAATAAAATAAAATAAAAATAAAATAAATTTATATGGAAAGGCGCATGGCTTATTATAGCTACAATGATCTGGAAAATGAAGAATAAAGTAGGAGAAATTATTTTAATGAATTTAAAAATTACAGAATAACAGTGGTAATCAAGATAGTGTGGTATTGGTGGAGGGACTGACATACAGGTTAGTAGAACAAAAGAGAGAACACAAATAGACTCACCTATATATCCTACTGATTTTTAATTTTCGACAAAGATACAAAATCAAGTCAAAGAGTGTTTTCAAGTGGTGTTGGAACACATGGACATCCATTGGAAAAAATTAAGCAAAAAGCTTTGACCTGACACTTTTACTTTTTAAAAAAGTTAATTTCAAATGGACCACAGACTTAAATGTAAATTGTAAGACCATATTTCTTTTAGAAATAAACAGAGAAGATAATCTTTGAAATCTAGGCTAGGCAAAGACTTTGATTTGACACAAAAAAATCCATAAAATTAAAATTGATACATGAAACACCATCAAAATTTCATATTGTTTTCATATAGTGAAAACTACATGAAAAGGATGAAAAGATAAACTAGAAAGTTGGAGAACATGCTTTCAAATTGTGCATACAACAGTAAAGTAGTATTTAAAAATGTGTAAAGAACTTTCAAAACTAAATAGTAAAAAACAATCCACTTAGAAAATGGGAATAAGTTTAATTTTACTGAATTGAAATATACAGGTGACAAATAGAAAGTTCAACTTCATTAGCCATTAGAGATGTGCACATTATAATCACAAAGTAATATCATCTCCCCATATCAGAATGTCTTAAGAAAGTTATACCCCTAGACTTTAGGGGGTATGAGAAGAAACAGGAATAGTCATACATGGCTAGTGATCTAAAATGGTATGGCCAGTCTAGAAAAACACTATTCTTTTTCAAAAAATGAATATATTTATACCATATAGCCCAGTAATAGCCCAGTAACTACATTCTTCAGCACTTATCCCAGAGAAATGGAAACTTTATTTCACAACAAAGTGTGCACAAACATTTATAGCAACTTTATTCATAACAACCTTGTTATGGTTTCTATCTAGATGTCCTCCCAAAGTGGGACTTTTGGAAGGTGACTGGGTCATGGGGCCCAGTACTCATCAGGAGATTAGTCCACTGATGAACTGAGAGTTAAATGTGACAGTGGGAGGGAGAGCTTGGTCAAATGAGGTGGGTCTCTGGGGGCGTGGTCTGGAAGGTTCTATCTCCACCCTCCTTCCTTGATCTCTGTCTTGGCTTCCTGCAGCCTTGATCTCATTCTCGCCTTCCTGCTCCATGCCAATCTGCCTTGGAGCCAGCTGACTATGAATGCAACTTCTACAAAGTGTGACCCAAAATAAAGCTTTTCTTCTCAAAGTTGTGGATGTCAGGCATTGTGTCTCACTGACAAAAATAACTAAGACAAGCAATTCAGAAGTCCTTCAGTAGTTGAATGCTTAAGTAAACTGTGGTACATGCATACTGTGGAGCACTACGAATGAGTAAAATGAAATAATCTACTAATACATGTAACAACTTAGTTGGATGTTCATATTGTTATGCTGAGTAGATAAAAACCAGTCTCAAGGGGTTACATGCTTGAAATGACAGTTAGAAGCAGAGAACAGATTATTGGTTCCCAGCTGTTAAAGCCTAGGAGGGAAGTAGGTTCAGTAATTAAAGGGTAATATGAAGTGGGTTTGTGAAGGTGGAACTTTTGTGTGTCTTGATTATCATACTGGACTCATAAAACACATGTATGATAAAACTACATAGAATTAAATATACATATACATGTATAATTATGAGTGTATGTAAATTCACAAAATCTAAACAGAATAGATTGCATCAATATCAATATCCCAATTGTGTTAGGGTAGCATAGGATCTTACCTATGGTAACATTATGCAAGACATTATCATTATGGAAACTGGCTTGCTTTTTCTATACCATTTCTTTCATATTTCATTATTTATTTTATTAGTACATATTTGCTTCATTAGAATAAAAATTTTTAAAGTAAAAATGCACAATTAGTCAATATTAGCATAAAACATTACAGTTTAAAAGCATAAGGGACTTTATAATTAAGTGTAGGCTCATATTCTTAAAGGATAAAGTAGGTACTTTCCTAGAAAATTATGATTTGTTAAAACTGATTGAACAGAAAACCTCAGGAAATAAGCATTGAAAAAGCTGAGCCACTTGTTAAAAATTCACTCCCACACAAGGACAGACAGTAGGCCCAAATGAATTCATGGGATAATTATACCAAATATAAGCAACATAGTTTCAATATTCTATAGACTCCCCAGACAATAGAAAGTGATGAATATAAAATTATTTTAATGAAGCCCATATAGTCTTGATATCAAAACCAAACAGGAGAATTTTAAGAAAGGGAAATTGCTATTAATGACATAAAGGTAAACATCCTAAAATTATTAGTATTTAATAATGATCAAAATACCAAAAGTATTTTATAGAGGATAGCTGAATTTTAATGTTCTAAAATGGGTAATAAAATCATATTAGGTTTTAAGCAAGCATGAAAGTGTAACTAGTAAATTGAAGGATTTACTGAATACTCACATGATATAATCAGAAAACAATCTTGATTTCTCTATTACCAGTTTATATGCCCCTGTGGGATTGGATCTTCTCTCCCTTGGATCAGAACTAAGAGAGTTGCCATGACTTTTGTATATTTTGATTATGTTTAATTACAAAACAGTCTGTTTAGCGTTTCAGCAGCAATTAAAGCTCAAATATTCTTTTAAAGTTCAAGATTCCTCTACATTTCATGCCAGGGATACTACAGGTTGAGTTACTAAAATGAGAAAGGAAGAGTGACCAGTTCCCTTTCACCTTCTCTATAGAAATTTTCTAAGCTGTTGGAACCATTTTGCTTGAGGGCTTATGATCCCTCTAAATTGAACCAGAAGAGGGAATAGGTGACAGGAGGAAAGAGAGTAAGTGCTTTCTTCATTAATACTGCTTTGACCAACATCAATATTACCTGGGTCTGGGCCAGGGCCAGGGAGAAAGCTCAGCGGTCTAAGCACCTGCCTGGCAAGCACAAGGACCCCAGTTCCATCCCTGGTATCAAATGCCTTGTTGCCCCACACAGAGCTGGCCACTGAAATTAGTTGTGGTGGTACACTCTTACAATCCGAGCACTAGAGAGGTTGAGACAGGAGGAACACTATGAGTGTGAGCTGCATGGTGAGATCCTGTACCAAAAAAGAAAAAGAAAAAGAAAAAGAAAAAGAAAAAGAAAAAGAAAGAAAGAAAGAAAGAAAGAAAGAAAGAAAGAA
>NDGM011065428.1:0-10802 GCA_002564305.1 Octomys mimax
GAAGTCCCTGCCCCATGACTGCATGAGGCTTTGGGGGGACAACTAGACACAAACCATAACAACTACAAATACATTAAAGGCTTCCTATGTGACCATCCTAGATGTAATTCTTCACATATCTTCCTTCTTCAGAGATAAACACCATCTTGAAATAAGCATCCCTGAATTAGACTTTATGCTTCTAGTACATATGCAACAGCAAACTTCAATTTTGCCCACTGTTGCTTTTTTTTTTTTTTTTTTNTTTGTCTTGGATACAAAATTTCCTTATGTAGTCTAAGCTGGTCTTGAACTCACTGCATAGACCAAGCAGAACTTGAACTCACTAGGTAGTCCACACTGGCTTTGAACTTGCAATCCTCCCACCTAGGCATCCCAAATGCTAGAATTATAGGTATGCAGCTCCACACAGGGTGTTTGCATGTTTCAAATCTTCATAAAACTTTATATAGCATCTTCAGAATCCACGTAGATTTTCTTTTCTTAGTATTGATTTTTTTGATATGTTAACATATCAACACTACTGCGTATTCATTTAATCATCCACTTTTCTTTAGATAGTTAGGTTTTTCCTAATCTCTGCTTGTTACAGCACTAGCATTAATTTTCTTGTGCATGTCTCTTTGTGCACCTGGAGAAGGGTTTCTCCAAGGTAGAATTTGGCTGTGTGTTTCTCTGATTTAACTAAATATTACCAAGTTGTTCTCCCAAGTGGGATGTTCCCACTAGCAGAAATTTTCCCATTACTCTGCCACATAGCCAGCATGTGACACTCCCAAGACTTCTCCATTTCTGTCCATCTCATGGTGGAAAACACTGCCTTTGATTGTTTAACTTGCATTGCCTTGGTAACAGTGAGACAGGACACTCCTCATCCTTATGAGCTGTTTCTAATCTTATTTCTTTAGCTCTCCTCTCCATATCCTTTCTCCATTTTCCTATTGAACTATTGATCTTCTTATTGAGCTATGGTAGGGTTTCTTAAGAGCAACACTATTGATATTTTGGACTGGTTAATTCCTTGCTGGACGGGGAGTTGTCCTGTGATTGACGGAAGATTTTTAGCAGCATTCTTGGCCTCTACTTACTAAACTTCCCATAGAAAATCTTCCACTCTCACCTCAGCTCTATCAAGCAATAGTGTCTCAGCATTTCCAAGTGTCTCCTGGTGAGTAAAATCATGCTTGGTTGAGAACCATTAGTTTGTAGCAACACTTTCTTTATTCAAGGACATTAATCTATTTTAATTAAACACATCACTCATATCATTACCAAAATATTCCGGGATGGTCAATAAACAAGGTTCCTCTGAATCCCAGAAGCTTTGCTTTGGAGAGAGCAGGGAAGAGGGGAGAGATTCTTGTGTCCTTAGTGCTTGTTCGAGTACACTTTCATCTCACGTTTGCTGCAAGTCTGAAAAGTTTGTGTTAATATTCCTACTTGACAGATGCGGAAACAGTCTACCAATTTGTGTCAATAAGTAGTGGATGTAGGACAGATTCAGGTCTGTCTGGCTGCATCAGCAAAAGTAGAAAAAATATGGCACCAGACAGTTGGGTCTCAGTCCTGGCTGTCACTGGCTGGTGTAAGGTCAGGCCCTGTTCTTTATGCATGTCCTTTTCCTGTAGGATAACGAAGAGGCTGCATGCCAGATCGCAGATATTCCTACCCATCACACCTATTGGAATGGTCCACCTGAAGTTAGTGAAAAAGTGGTTTATCTCTGACCCTCTACAGCCTTGTCTTCCTCCTGTGAGGTTGGAGGTGGAAGCAGGAATAATCTTTCAGAGCTTTTTAAGGGTCACATAGGATGATCCGTGTAGAATCTTAACACAAAGGGAATGTTGCATGGAATGTTGTTACAATTCCAAAAATGGAAGACCAGTTAGTTGGGACTGGTGGGGGGGGTGCATTTTGAAGAGCAGATTGTGATGTAAAGAAACATTTTTGCCACTTTTAGGTATTAGTAATAGCATTCAGGAAGAGTACTGCCATCAACACCACCTTTCTTAGGAAAAAGTTAGAGAGAGGGGCTTTGTGGAAGGTCATAGCTTGTAGGTAGTAATGCTGGTGCTGGTACTGTGAAGTTGCCATGCCTACCCATGGCCTGTGTCCTCCACTCCCCTACTCCGGGAACTTCACTTGCCTGCCCTCCTCTGTAGGCAGCATGTGGCCGCTGGGCAGTGCTCTCTGCAAAGCACACCAAGATAAATTCCAGCCCAGGCTCCTAGGGATGGCAAGCAGAGTGGGATCTTAAATGCTTGCCTGTATCTGCTGTCCAAGAAAGCTGGGTTTGAGGGGCTGGGGAGATGGCTCAGTAGAGTGAGCACTTCCCTGGCAAGTGCAAAGGCCTGAGTTCAATCCCCAGTTCCTCAAAAAAAAAAAAAAAAAAGCTAGGTTTGAAGCCCAGGAGTCAAACAGCTTCTGGACTCAGCAGACTCTTGGGGACAGCAGCAGGCTGTTCTCCAGCAGCCCCGTTCAGCGGGGAGGGCAGAGAGGTGAGGGGCTCTTTACATATGCATGCTGCTGCCAGGGGAGCCGCCACAGCTGATGGCTTGGAGAGGGGCTGCTGAGAGTGCTCCCACCCACCCGTAATTAGCTGTTAGCACATGGAAATAAGAGCTGATTTGGAATCAGCTTATCGTTTATTTATAGCAATCCAATGAACGGATTTTTTAAAATTAAAAAAAAAAAACCTGAACAGAGTTCCTAGTGAGAAGTCTAGCAGCTCCACTCTCACTACTTTCTCACTTCCTTTCTCTCTCCCTCCGAGAAGTCCAGCTAGCCTACGCTGCTCTCCCTGGGCCCTGGGCCCTCAGCTTTCAGATTCTTATTCTGCCCCAGGTTGCTCTGCACGACTGGAGAGTGTTCTCATTCCACTTACACGTGTGCCCGGTGAGTCTCTGTAGTAGATTCAGAGAGAACACAGTGCAGATCCTGCTTCTGCATCAGGAAATGCACTCTGAGAAAAAGCACGCTGCAAGGGCAGGCACTAGGCCTGCAGAGCCGTGTGCATCACTGAGTGCTGTGCCCATGCATGGCAGATGCCCTCATCCCTCTGGAAGGAGTCTGGCGTCTTTCTCTTCTGTGACTTTTTAATATGGCTAAAACAGCAAACTAGCCTTTAGAGTACCAGGTGTGGCCCTTGCCTGCCTGGCTTCTGGCCCTTCTCTATTTCTCACCAGCTGTGTGACTTTGGGGGACTTACTTGGGTGTGCAGTGTGCTGGTTTCCTTAACTAGAAAATGGTAAGAGTGGTACTTACCTCACAGGGTACTGGACAAGGTTAAGAAAGCACTTTGCGGAATATAACACTTTGTGATGCTCTTGGTCCTGGCAGTGAGAGCATCAGGTAGCAAGGGCTGGGTGTTTACTACATGCTGTGCTCATAAATGCCAGTCTTGGGGCTTTGGGAAAGAGGAAGGGACATCTGCTTCTTAGGTATAGCAGACATGAGCTGGGATCACATCAGTCTTACCAGCGTGGCACTACAGAAGCTATAGAGCCTCCTGGATTTCTGTCTCTTTCTCTATATATCAAGGGAGACCACAGCACCTGTCCCATAGGGTGTGTGGAAGTTATACGTGTTGACGTGCACAATATTCTCAGCTGATGTGTGCTTAGTGTATAGTATGTGCTCATGAAACATTACTTTGCGATGATTTATAGCCCCTTCATTTTCCTTATTCTGTTTGCTTCTGCATCCCCCATCCATTCCTGGGCAGGAGTTTCCATGTCCTCAGGCTAGAGGGGACAGTGAACATGGCCCCATCTGTCCATTGCCCATGAACACTGTGTTTCATTCACAACCGCCCTGGAGAAGCTTCTTATTGGTGCTGCAAGAGTCAGGTGTGACTGCACTTTAGGGAAGGGGATATCGCTGCTTTAACGGCATAATGTAGTCTGTCTGCAGCCCAAGGTCCAAGTACAGGCTCCAAATTGTGTGGGTCTCAGAAGGGAAGCATTTGCTAGTGAGAGGCTCCTTGGCGCTGATGACAGGTTATGAGTAACTGAGAACTCTGGCCTGGGACCTTAGCAACTGCACCAGTTGGCTTTTCAACACTGTGACAAGAGGCAACAGCAGAAATCTACTTAAAGGAGTTTGATTTTGGCTCATGACTTCTGAGATTGCAGTCCATGGTTCACTGTCTCCATTGTTCTTGGCCCTATAATGAGGTAGTACATGGGGCAGAGGGTAACAAAGAGCAGAGCAGAGAAGAGAAGGAGAGAAGGAGGTAGAGATGGAGGCTTCGAAGCCTTCCTTCCTGTGACCTGCCTCATCCAGCTGGGTTCTACCTCCCCAATTTCCTCCATGTCCTGATAATGCCACCACAGTGTGATTAGTCTATCAGTGGATTAACTCATTGATAGAGTAAGGGCACTCCTGATTCAGTCACCTTCCCAAAGCTCCACCTTTGAACACAGGAGCATCTGTGTTCCCAATCACAATAGCAGCACAGTTTTGGAGGTAGAGAGGAGCTAGAGAGATATACACCAGGGCTGTCAAGGAACTATTCCACTTATTGATTTATTCCACACTCCTGAGAATCTAGTACAATACCAGCTGAACTCTAGGGTTGGTGCTCACTTGACCTTCAGCCCACTGCAAGGTATTCAAACTAGTGCACTCGGGCTCTATGCAGATTGGTGACAGTCACAGTAGGATCTAACCCCATGGTGGCACCCAGCACCAAAAGCGCAGGAGGCAGGATAGACTCCAAGTCATAAATACAATGGTTTTGGGCCTGGTGTCTCATTCTGAGCAGAGCTCTGCCCATTGTGGTGGGAGAGATGTGTACATGGGAGAGGCAGGTGCGAGCTGGAGTCCAGAAGTTTGAACAGGAACTGTTTACAGATTGCACCAGTCTCATGGAAGAATGGAAATGACGCTACTTGATGGACATGGTGGTGCCTAGGGCCAGCTGAAGGCTCACTGGACAGCAGGCCTGTTGCACTTAGATCAATGATAGGTTGCATTAGTTGATGAAGCTGAGTGTCTTAACAACCTCCTACCTCAGCCAGGTTAAATCAGGATCAGAAGTAGAAATTCAGAGCAAGAACAAAGGCCCAGGATTGACCCCCAGCCCAGCATTTCCTCTTCCCTCTTGCTCTTGTGATCCTGGGATTCCCTAGGCACCTCTTCCCAGGGATTTACCTTAGTCATTTCTCAGCTAATACTGAGTAATGTGGTAGTGATGTCTCCTACTAGCCCTTCTCTAGGATTCAAAATAGAGCTCCCAGTGGCATAAAGGCCTGTGGGATACACCATTGTGCTCAGTCAGTGTCTTCTTCATAAGGACGCCCACTTGGGTAAGGCTCATTTAGCCTACGTAATAGGCAGTACTCTAAAAATGCCTCCCTTCCCACGATTACACCTCTAGTCTCCAGAATCTTTGAATACTTGATGAACTATCTTACCCAGGTATATGTTACACTAACTGCAAAAGAGACTTTGCAGATGTAATTAAGGTAACTAATTAGTTGGCCCTAAAATACATTATTCTAGATTATCTGGGTGGATTCCATATAATTCCATATATCTTGAAAGACAAAAGAAAAGTACTGAAGGTAAAAGCAGAGATTCAAAGCACAAGGATTCCACATGTTACCTTTAACCTTGAAGATGGACAGGGCCATAAGCCATAGATGGGGCAGCTCCTTGGGACAACCATCCTACCACAGAGTGGAACTGAATCCTGCCAACAATCTGGGTGATTCTGGGCATTGATTTCTCCCAAAGGCCTCCAGATAAGAGCTCGAGCTGACTGACACTTTGACCTTACCCCCGTGAGACTCTAGAGTTCAGGCAAGGCTACCTAGACTTTGACCTGCTCAACTGGAAGCTACTAAATGAGTATAGTTTTAAGCCAGTGAACTTGTGGTTATTCATTACAACAGCCATAGGAAATGAGTACAGTCTGTAAAATAAGAGAGTCACTAGGAGGGTCATTTCAATGGCTAATGAGTATAGAAACTAGGTGTTACTTCTTTTGAGTCTGCAGAATCTGGTGTGGAATAGTTGCTCAATTAATTTTTATGGGGGGGTAAGTCAATGGGTAAGTTTTTAAAAGAGTGAGCCAAAGAAGAGACAATCTATAAACTGGTGAGTTTACAACTATCCACAATGTGCAGGGTATGCAACTGAAAGGCAGAATAACCCAGAAGTGAATGGTTGACGACATGGTACCTGGAGTCTGCGGTCTAATTTCAGCTCAGTCTGCTAGATGTGTGACCATATACAAGTTACCTGAGTGCTCTCTGCCTTGGTTCCCTCATTTGTAAAGTGAGGGAAACCATAACAACTATCTCATAAGGCCGTGACAGGGATTAAGTAAGGGAATGACACCAAGTTCTCAGGACAGTGGCTTGTCCATAGAAAATAGCTACGACACAATCTATGTGGTGGTATTTTACAGACTCAATCAAAATGCTCTGATTTTAGTCTTTGTTTTTGTAACCGCTTGACTGATTTTCTCTTCTGCAAAATAAAGAGGTGAACTTCAAGAATATTCTCCAATTTTAAACCATCTATCATGCTAAAATAACAACAGGCGCTGTTATTTTAATTGAGGCAAATCGCTGTAGTTTTTACTACTGTTGGCTTTTCAAAGTGGAATTCATCAGTGAGTAACGTTGCAAATGCTGGAAATGAGAGAGGTGGAGTAGGGGGGCTGGCTGGCTATCATTCTGCTCTCCAAGGGAAAGAATATAGGGACATCAATGACTTCCACAAAGGCTGATAGAAAAGTCCAATCTGCCAGGGGCTTGATGTAAGACAAAGCTTCTTTTCTGATGGTCTCATTGATTAGCTGAGCTGTAGGGGAGAGGAGCCTATTAGTTTTATTGTTGCTGGTGGTGTTTTCCTTTATTGGACTCTCAGTGCCTCATTCCATAAACTCATAAACCAGAACTGGGTAGAATCCAGTCTTAATTATACAGGGACAGATGATCTGCATTGCAAATTGTCCTGTGCAAATCTCGCTCACAAATTATTAATGAGATTGTCACTTACCCTGCCCAAGTCCATGTTGGCAGGGATGGGCCCATTTCTTACTTATATCATGGCTGTTTGTGTGTAGATATTGCTTTGCCTTAGCACTGGGCACTGCGCTCTCTATCTGGCCCCAACCATGCCCTACCTTTAGGATAGAAGAAGGAATTCAGTTTGGATTTGGCAAGTCCAAATTGAGTTCTAAGCATTGGGACTGCCTGTCTTGTTTAGGGAAAATGTTTTGTACCAGGACCAAGACAATCTCTGTAGTGGAAACTGCAGAAGGAAAGAGGGCTCCTGGGGAACAAATCAGAGGATGTCTAGGGGCTTGGAAGCCTGGAGCACCACACTTACCAAGGTTCTCAGCTGAGCATTACTGCAGCTGCTGAAGCCCTCCCCAGTCATGTCCAGCCCACACGCCCAGTACCTCCGGCCCCAGCCTGCATAATATATAACACACTGCATTTGCTCTCCAGCTGAGAAAGGATAGGGGTGAGGCCACAGCCTGGAGTCTGAGGCAGGCGTGTTGCAGGCTCCTAAAGCGGAAGGCAGGTTTGAGCAAGCCTCTGCTAGGATTTAGCCCAGTCAGAGCCATGTGCCCTCTGGATTCTTTCCTTTCCAGTGCCCCAGCCCTGAACCTTTGGCAAGGTGTGAGAATCTGTTTCCATAAAACCAATTTATTTTTCCATTTATTTGATTAATTGAAATTGCTAATACTCTGGCCTCTGGGTCATAAACACTGGGTAATAAAACCCCTTCCTACATCTGTCCGGTGCTTTAGTGTTCTGCCGGCACTTTCACATCCATTATCTGATGTGACCCTTAGAACAGCCCAGAGAAGTAGACAGGGAAGGGATTAACTCATAAGTTTACAGAGAAGGAAATATGTGTTGCTCATGGTTACAGAGCAGAGCTGGGCTGGAAGCTGGTTTCTAGCCCTAAGTCCAGCACTCTTAGAAGGTGACCAACATCCAATTTACTCATGGATGAAGAGGTTTCTGGATGTAGGGATGTTAGTTTCCTTGTGGGCTTTAAAAAAATTTATTTATTGAATGCAGGGTCATACTATGCATCTCAGACTTGAAGTGATCCTCCCATTTTAGCCTTCTCAGGCCTGGGATTATAGGCATGTGCCACCATGCCCGCTTTTAGGGCTGGCACAGGATGTGGTACCAGGGATTGAACCCAGGTCCTTGAGCTTTCCAGGCAGGCATTTAGACAACTGAGCTAACTCCCCAGCTCGGTAGGGCTGTTTTAAAACTAGGAAAGCTCTAGACAAATGGGCAGGTAGGTATTCCTTCTCCTACATTATGCCTTAAAGCTGTCCTTTGTGTTGTGCTGGGTCTCCCCCATCAGGTTCACCCTGTGATATGGCACAGGTGAGGCAGATGTACTTGGACCAGCCAGTCAGAGCCTGGCAGGTAAGCTCCTTAGGTTATGCAGGTGGGTGGGTTTGGAGGGACGTGGGGCATGCAGTGACCCCTCCTGCTTGCTCATTCATGGAAACAGTGCACAGGGAAGGATTTGGAAAGCCCAAGGAATACCTGATCAGAAATATCCAAGAGGGAGCCACCAAAGGCTCTCTAAAGAGAAAGACCAGGCAGAGCCCAGTGGAAGGGTGTTGGGATGATGAGATCAGAGGAGTGGGCCGAGAGGGGTATAAGGGAGATAGTTTCAGGTAGAGAAGAGTTTTGTGGTTTTAGCTGCTAAGAACGACTTTCGCCTTTGGAGGATGCCGTCTTCCTCCCAGCAGCTTAGAGGCCAACCCTTTCCTTACAGTCTAGTTAGTCTCACTTTGCTGGGGAGGACAAAAGGGGAACATAGTTTGCCCAAGATGGCCTGAGCTGCAGCTGAGTGTGGAGCTCTCCAGCCTGGGTTAATAGATACTTAGCTCTGGATCAGGACCCTAGCCAGTCTGGCCACTATGGCTTGTTTCCATTGATGTGGCCCCTTGTTAGTTTCATTCCAGCCTTGACTCCCCCCCAGGACCTCTGGCTCCAGGAGCTGAAATGCCTTCCCCAGTCCCTTGAGGAGGCTATCTCTGGTCTTGGTTCCGCCGTCTTGTGCATTAGCATTTTGACTTTATTAATGGGAAAGAATTCTAACCTGATCAGAAAATCGTTAAGCTCGACAGAGGCCAGAACAAAGCAATTGAGGAGAAAATTGTGAATACCAGCTGTAGTTTTCCCTCACAACACACAATGCAGGAAATGCTCTTTCAGTGACCACCGCAAAGACAGGTGGGAAGTTGAAGCCCTCATCGTGGGTACCTCCACTAGGCTTGTGGTCCCCATATGGTGGCTCGAAGGCTCCAAAAGTTGGTTAAATATGGGAAGATCTGTAGTGCTGGGGAGCCTACAACCAAGACAAAAGGAATCAGCAAGCACACAGGGTTTTCCACCTCTTTTTTTCTTTTGGTGAGGGCAACCAGGCAGGATGTAATAACCTGCAGTTTACTTTTCTCTTCTGCCTTCTGGGTCTTGATCTTTGATATGATTTATATTTTCCTTAGCCTTGATATATTTAATTTTTATCTCTATATTTTGTTACTTGTATTGCTCAAAAGCTGCCTCTAATCTTCTGTGGGACAAAGAGAAAAATAAATACACAGTCCAACCCGTGCCCCACATCCACATCTTCCTTGGCATGTGGGCTGTAGGGTAAGATTCAGGAGCAAAAAGCACAGGGCAGAGGTGAAGGTACATGCCTCAGCCACCCTTCGCCTTCCCGACATTCAGGTGGGAGTCTACTGCCCCCTTGAGCCTCGCTTTCCTAGACTCGGCAAGCCAATACGCAAAAGGTGACCAGCACACCTCTTGGCTCATGGCAGTAGGCAACCCTGACACAGGGCCTTCTTGGACTGTGGCTTCATGACTATCTTTATTGAAAAGCTAGTCTGTCTTTCTGTGGCCTTCTTTCTGGTACTTTTGGTTTCCAGGTGCTCCTTCCCTGGGGAATCCATTGTAACTTGGCAGTATTGAGACTTTTCTCATGAAACTGCTGGACCCTTCGAGTAGCTTCACACCTATCATCTCTGCTTGGTGCTTACAAACTCAATCCATGTAGTGTCCAGACTGATGATTTTACAATGTGAATCTTTACTATGTCACTCCCTTCTGTAGAATCCCACATCACCTTTGGTATTAAATCACATATTTCCCCAGGTCCCCAAGACCCACATGATTTGGCCTCTGCCTACTTCTCTCCTCCTTGTTCATTACTCTTCTTTCGCAGATGCCAAAGATTCACCTCACCTTGAATGTTTTTTCCACTTACGGATTTTCATGGGCTCTTCCTATTTCTGCATGCTCCAAGTTTCTTCTCATTCTTTAAATCTCAGATGTCTTCAGAATACTTTTTCCCACTAACCCACCCAAAGGGACTCTTTCTCCACCACCCTGCCCCGGCTTATAACTCCCCATCACACCATTCTAGTTCCTTCTCCTGTTTACTGAAATATGCAATTATCTTCTTTATTTATTCATTTGCTTAGTTTATGCTTGCCTGAGCAGTGCTGTAAGCTTCAGAGGTCAGGGACCTGATCTCTCTGCTAATTGTGTGCCCAGAACTGTGACTGGGAATAGCTCATAAATATTTGTGACAGGAAAAAATCAGTGACTTAAACCTAGAGTTGGAAAACTTTGCCCATGAGCTAAATCTGGTGTGCTGATTGTTTATGTAAATAGACATTTTAACTTGCATATTGTTTACAATTGTTTTATGCTACAATGGTACAGCTTAGCACTTGTAAAAGATACCATGTAGTCTATAGATTTGAAATGTTTCCTGTCTTATCCTTTACTAAAAAAAAA
>NDGM011065435.1:0-10033 GCA_002564305.1 Octomys mimax
GCTCTCTCGCTCTCTCGCTCTCTCCCTCTAAATAAATAAATAAATGTTTAAAAAAAAATTCTGGGGAAAAAAAGATTTTATTCTCTTCTCAATACAGAATTCATATCAATCTATCTTCAAATTCATCTAGGCATGTTAACTGACTCTTTGCCATTTCCATTCTATTTGACATATGCAGTTATTATTTTCATTTTAGATTTTGCAGTATTATAATTGTGACTCTTTAATAATATTTAGAATATCTGAAATCTTTAGTCTTCCATTTACTCTATCATTTATCTCACAGACCAGTAATAATAGTCATTTATAACTAGTGAATACAGCAACATCTGGGTACATTGGGAGAATCTCAATGCTATTTTTTTTTTTGTTTGTTTAGAACATTAGTTGTATGATACTAAGCCTTAGGTTGTGCCTTTCAAATTCTTTCCTGGATATATCTAATATTGCTTTTTTTGGTTTGGTTTCTTATTATGACCTCATGGAAAATGATATTTTTAGAGAAGGATATAAGTGCAATTACTTTCTGACAATAGTCCTAACATCTTTCATCATGGTTCAAATAACCATTTATGTCTCAAAATTCTCTCATGCATCAGTGTTTCATATTCCTTGCTAGTCAGCATTATATGCTCCATTTTTGCTATTTGGAAGCATGTTCTCAAGCAGGTACTTAAGTCAAGGATAAGAGCACTTTCACTTGCCAACTTGATTTGGTTATGGGTACCCAGACAGTTGGGCAAATATTAAACTGACTATCTGTAACAGTATTTCTGAATAAGCTTAATATTTTCATGAGTACACTGAGTCAAGACATTTGTCCACTGTAATGTAGTTGGACCTGTTTCAATCAACAAAAAACATAAACAGGAAAAAAAATATCTAACTGAATCAGAATTCTTCCTTTCTCTGTGGTATGCGTTGGTGCATTGTATTTTTTTTTTTTTTTCTGTCTGTGGGCTGAGCTAGCAGAGCTTTGTAACTAAAATTATACTCTTATCTTTATTACTTCCCTACTTAAATTAGTATAAATCTTTCTCATCCTTCAAATTTATTTCTCTTGCATAAATAATGGTAATGCAAAATTCATTGGCATTCTAATATTTTAAAGTTTATAAATTTTATAGACTCTCCAAAGGATCTCTTCTGGTTCCTATAAATTTAAAATTTAAAGTAAAATACATTACCTTTAACTATAACTATTTGGTTTATGAATTTCTCTTGAAAGCCATATTTGTTGGTTGTATTTCATTGTTTAAATTCCTTTATGTCTCTTTGTAAGTTTATTTTCCCCATAATTTTATTCTCATTTGTTTTTCTAAAATATGTTTCACTCATATCTAAAAGTGTTTTGGGGCCGGGGAGATGGCTCAGTAGAATAAGCTCTTCCTTGACAAGTGCAAGGGCCTGAGTTCAATCCCCAGTTCCGCAAAAAAAAAAAAAAAGTGTTTTACCTCTATTGTGCACTTCAATTTCATATTTTCTTTTTCATATTCATTTTAAGATTAATTTTGGTATTTTTTACTATGTGTTTTGTAATAATTTGTCTTATACAATAAATATTTATCCATAATTATCTCCTATTTTATGATATACCAATTCAAAAATTTTTTAGCACCTAATTGCTCATTCCATAGATATTTTTATCTCATAATTCTTTCAAAATGTTTTATATTTTATATAGTACTATACTACTGTCTTCCAGTGAATTTAACTTTTTATACATCTTTCAAAGTCTTGGTTAAATATTTGTTTTATTCTATATTATTTTGTGTAAATTTAAATGTATTTTGATGATTTTCTGATTATTTAATTGCTGGTTGTCAATTAAAACTTCATATATAGGTACACATGTATTGACATCAGCTTTGTGTATGTCTGTATAAATATATGTATGGGTCAATTTGCATAAGGCATATATACAAAAATACTCAATCTATTGTGTATTGAAAATACTTAATTTGCAAATTTCAATAATAGAACTGTTTTATAACTGTTGCAGTGCATATGTATAGTGTTTTGGGGTCATAATATAAATAAACCATATAACCATAATTAATAATATATATTTTTCTAATCTATAACATCTCAATCATTTTGGTTTTCATCACAAAAGTTGTTTAAGGGTAAAACAACTGTTCCAATTCTCATTTACTATTCATATAATTTTGTGTTTCTAGATCTGTAGGCATTTAATGGGACAGTATTTATTGCATTGTTTTCTTTCTCATTATTTTCAGTTGAATTTTAAATAACTTTATAATTTGCATAATATTTACATAACCTCGACAGGGATTTCTGGGGTAATACATTTTGGAACGATATGGAGGTCTTCAAAGTATACATTTCTTATTTTCAGATATGTAGCTAATTATTATTGTATTTATTTTGTATTCTAAAAATATACATGGAAATATTACATATCTACATTAAGAAGTGTAATTGGAAGCAGCTTAAATAATAATGCTGTGCTACCACATGGAAATATTGCTTTGTTGTAGACATAGATCAGGTAAATAAAGCTGTCTCTTTTATATATTACTTTTACTTAAAATAGAAAAACTTTGAATTATTTTCTAATATTAAATACATTCATGAGGCTTGTAGGTATCATTTATATTTTTAAATTATCTTCATTCTTCAGTTTTGTGACATTGTGTGAATATTTGTACAATGGAATAAACTGTACTTTCTCCTTTCAATTAAATTGCCACGAAAATATAGTAAAAAATATTTCCTTTAATGAAAAATTAGTTTTTCTATAATATTTTTACTTAACATGATCGTTACATTTACAATATATCTATATATTAAAAATAGTGTGCTTAATATTTAAGATAGCAGAGTTTTGGATCGTTTTATGTGTTGCTATTTTTAAAGTTATCAAGATGCATCTGTTGAAAGTTGGGCAATAATTTATGCATTTAATTACATATTTAAATGATTAGGCAACTTAGTTTAAGATAATCATGAACGAACATGCATTGTAGTTACATCATATAATTTTGTAGTCAGAAAGAGTAGGCATAGAATGATGAATTCAATTGATAAAAAAGACAATTTCTTTATTATCATGTGATTAATTTGGATTAAGAAAAATATGAACGAGCAACAATGTGGCATTTCTACCTCTAACATGTGTTCAACCAGAAGAACGTGTTGTCTAGAAGGTCTTCGTCTGAGTCACTCAGGCCTCAGTAGGACTGAAAACTCATCCAAATTCCTGGCCATTTGTTGGTGGAACCATGCTCACATTCACTCTAGTGTGTTAGCAGAGGAATCTAATATATCCTGTAATACATCTGAAGAAACTATCGTATGAATGTTGTAAAATACCTACAAAGACTATTCAGAAATAATACTCCAAGGATTATTCAGAAAAAAATTGAAGTGGTAAAAATGCAATCAAATATTCCAGAAGTAGATATAAATAAATATTTAGTACTGTTTGTGATCATAGAGAGATGAGTATCTTTACCAATGAAGGCAACACAATATAATGTGATACAAGCTAATAATTTCTAAGTGGCTAATAGCTAGATAATAATGTAATCTCAAATTATGCTGCCAATGATTTAACTAATTTAACTTGTAGATTATGGTGATTTGTAAATATTTGTATTTTCATAAGTATTAATCATGAGTAACGGATGTAGGTGGCAGAAACAGATTTTATTTTATACCAGCTGCTTAGAGAACGAAGGGAAGAGCTCTGTGGGAACAAATCATATTTCCCTAAAGTATGCAAATAATGAATCTTTTTGTTAAGAATGTCAAGTTTAATTTAACATTGCTATGGCAGTGTAGTACTCTTCAACATGTATTTATTTGGGACCTTGTGCCAGCCTTCTGGATGAGTTCCAATTCCTACTGAGCTGAAATCTGGCTTGCCTAAGGAATGGTTCCAACATATTCAAAATTGAAACACAGCATAAACATCCATCTGAATAGAGTTAAACTGTTGAAAGCTACATGAATTATGAACTTTGCCCCAGTTACTAAGAAGTAATCATGTTCTTCATTTGGTGTTTATTATACCATTTCAAATTTCTTCTTCCTTTCCAATGAAGATCTTTCCTCGTCATTGAATAACCGTCTTTATTCCCTATAGAACTAACAAACAAGGCTCAAAGAAACATCTGGAACTGTACTACCTGGTAGAGTACCTGACACCACAAAATGATTTATTTCTTCCTTCTACACCTGATACATTTAGTTTTTCCATACAATTGAGTTAGATAAAATATTTCTACATCATATACATATAAATGATAGTAGAAATAAAGTGATTAGTAAAATTAAATAACTTTCAAAGTGGTTGGAAAAAATAATAGCTTTTGTATGTTAAAATAATACAAATACAAACAAAAAGCTATTCATTTCCCAAAGTTACGGACATAAAGTATCTCTTAATTTTAAAATATCATGTTCAATCAAATTCATGAAGACTTTCTATTTTAAGATTTCTTATAGCTGCTGTTTTTTTTGTTTTGTTTTGTTTTGTTTTGTTGCAGAACTGGAGATTGAACTCAGGCCCTTATGCTTGCCAGGGAAACGCTTATTCCATTGAGCCATCTCCCCAGCCCTTCTTGTAGCTGTTTTGGAAAAAGCAAATAGTATTTAAAATTATTCATTCACCTGTATGTGGTATAATAATATTCCTGTAATAAAGTAAATAAGCCTATAAAACCTTGAAATCACTACTATTCTACCAGAGGTAGAGAAACATTGATTGTGAACTATATTTAACATTTACAAACCAAATAGCTCGCCATTTGTTTGTATCTCATTGCTTGAATGATTCTCAGCTGTTTTGCCGTGCAGAGCTACTAAAAGGTTCTTTTCTCAGGATAGTTTATTCAAGGTAATTTTGATGCTTTTCTACAATGTGAAAAATGCCAGTGTGTTGTTTTGGGGGGACACACTAAAATCCAGCCTAACATTTAATATTATGATGCTATGCACTCAGTTTTTATTTTTCAAAATACAAAGAAGAAATGAGAAGAGTTGGCTCTTTGGCTTAAAATGTATGTGATAATAATTATACTTACTATCCAAAGAGTTAAAATTCACAGACTTAAACCATTACACTTTGTTTTACAAATTAAAGACATGCACTGACAGTAATGACTTTCATTGTGTCGTATTATGAATAATAGGAAACCATTCAGGGCCAAATACCTCTTTCATTTTATTAAAATTATACCAAAGTGAAATCATATTATTAAATATTCATATTAGTAATATCACAGTCTAGATTTAGTAAAAGCCAGATAGACTAGAGTCTATATATATCAGCATTAGATCTGGAGGGGCAGAAAGATGTGAATCAAAGTAGAATTAAAACGTAAAATTCTGAAAAGTAAGCTGCTGAAATTACACCTCTGGGTTTTTTTTTTTTTTTCAATTTCCACCAGGTTTACCTATTTTCACACAGTAACTATCATCAAGTGTGTATGTACAAGATAATCTGTGCTGATTAATTCTTCTAGTATATTCTCACTATTTTATTGAATCTAACATTATGGGCTATAGTGTTATGGAAAATAATAGTTCAGTATCTTGACTGGAAAATTATGGTATGAAAAACATTAGGGCCTTCAATACCCTGGATTTTGAAATAATTTTATTTCCTGCTGAGAAAATGAGAAAATAGTTGATGATATCAGATTTCAAGCTCACATTTTATATTGATGCATCAGAATGAGAAACAGCAACTCCAGGCCTGGAGGACCCTGCTGATCTACCCTTCTGCCTTTAAATAAACCCCAATATGAGGAGTAAATAGTAATGCTAGAAAAGGATAAAACTCAGAGATTATTATACGGAACATTTACTAGATCTCTAGTCTAAGACATACAACTGTGTTTGGAATATTTAAGAATATATAAAGAACTTGTAAGTGAATTTGAATTTATTAAATGAATTTTTCAATATTAGATATACTGAAACTAATAATGAGAGTCTACATCAAACAAAACCTTTCTCCCTGCTCTGCTTCATGTCTTAGGAATGTAATTTCCTGAGCAAGTAATCATAATCCAATGAAGATATAATTTGGTCTTTTTACTTCATAAATATAATTCACATACTCAGTAAAAATATTGCTAGGCGTAAACTGCAAGGATATATCAAAAATGCATTAACTTCTTAAATAGGTCTTTTTGGATGCCTTATTTTGAATCATGTTTCAAGTCAGGAAGCTAATATTTATACACCCAAAGCTGGGTAAAATATAAGAATAATGGATTCCTCAGTGGTTATTTTATTTCACTAATGACCTCAATAAATCAGTTACATGTCTAAAATACTTATTCAACACAAGAACTACTACAAGAAATATAGCAAAATTCATTTCTCTCAAGTTTTACAAAACTATTAAGTTTTACATGTTCTTACAAATAAGGTTTATCTGTGAGGTAATGACTAGTTTATTATGGAGGATTTGTCAAACACCTGTAACAAGAACAAACTATAGTTTTAAAAGAGTTTCGAACAGAATTACTGAATAAAGGCATTTGATGTGATTGATTTGTGTTTCCAAACCAATTATCCTTGAACTTTAGCAGAATAGAGAACCAAAGCAGAGATTTCATAACTCACTACACATTGACAAGAGCATCTGCTGAGATATAATGCAGCCAGGCAGACAAGTTGTGCTGGGGACATCTTTAGAGTGATACATTTAGAGAGCTTAGGACAGAAGTGTATTTTCTTGTTGAAGACTCTGAATTTAGAGATATATCCTGCGGGTCTTTGTAAGTGAATAACAGGAAAGTTGCTATAAATTGTCACCTTTGCACAAAACCTTGTACAGAAATAGTGAATAAGACCTTTAATTGTTGCCTCTAGTGACATTAAATGTAATTTTTAAATGAAGGTACTAGTTAATTTACACTGATAAATAAGGAACCAAAGCTGTTAGTATTTAAACTTTTCTAATGAATGTATTGCCATAAATTCAGAATCAATGAAATTAGTCAAATACACTTTAAATTACATTGATGCCATAAATTGCCATAAGCTTACCTTTAACCAGTGAGATACCTGAGCACCTCCTTTTAATTCAATTCTACTTTATATTGTTAAGTCCACTGTGATAGTTCATGAGAAAGGTGTGGATAATACAGCGGATGAAAGAACACAAATTTTTTAAAAATGTAATGGCTTGATCTGATGATGGTATTAGTTGTCACAGATGTTTATTAGAAAAGGGAACAGTAAGTTTTAGCAATCATTGGAGTGTAGCTGATATCATAAACTGTTCTCATTCATCGTGAGAGTTTCGGAGCACTCCATTCTCAAATTCTGCGTCTTTCACTCTTACACACAAATTGCATTTCAGAAAGTTGTTGCTGCTTGCTCAAAACTGTACATATAAACCAAAGCACTTAGCCAGTCTGTGCTATTTTACTCAGCCAACCTTGTTAATAGGATAGTTCCCTATAGTCGTCTGATATCAAACTGAAGTCTATGCTCCATAGCTTCAAATGACCTAAAGCCTTTGATATGTCCACAGATTGAATACATGAATGACTTGTGAGCTGAACTTTCTATGTGTGATTTTCATCAGCACTGTTTTATTTTACTTTTATTTTCAAAATATTCTACTCTTTCTCTCGTTTAAATAATTAAACTGTACTATTTATTTTACAACTGTAGTATTTTTGTGTGTTTGGAACTAATTTGACACTGATGATATTTTAAAGTTTCTTGAAGGCATATAAGAAAATCAGCATGTTCTTACCACAGTAACATTTTAATATTAAGAACTAATTTAGTGAGTGACTTCAGAAACTAATGGAATATATATATATATATATATATATATATATATATATTCTTTAGCATGTTTCCTTAAAAACAGTGTATGCCATATTATGTATTTTGACAATACTTGCAATCAAGGTTGTATACTTTTCATAATTATAAAATTTTTCTAGTTCTCAGAGAAATGTACTATATTACATTTATCTAAGGAGGCAAGAAAATAGTAGCAATGTAAATGCTTACCAGAAATTAGATTTGAAAGATTACTTGCTAAAATATTGATTTTAATTCATTGAATATGATATGAAGAAATATATGTTCTCTACTGTAAAATAGAAAAATGATATTCCATATATGTACTATATGTCTTATATTATGCATTCCATGTTAAGATGAATGAAATTAAGACTTTCTCTATTCTCATTTTACTTTATTTTTACAATTTTATTTGCTTAGAGTAGTAAAAATGTTGTTACAAAGATTCTTATCAACAAAAGCAAAGTTAATGCTCACCATGCTAGATAGCAATACAGTTTATATAACCAAACAATGAAGGAAGCATTGATATTTAATTAAATAAATATACACATAAATGGAATGGAACACAAAAGGACAAATTTAGCAAACCATGATGTAACTTACCATCCGTGCTACTTTCCAGTAGCTGAATATTTATATATGAAAGTTGTAGTTTTGCTTCATGTTGTACTTTATAAAATGAACTATGCATGGAGTTATTAGTTAAAACGAAAAACAAAGAATTAAATATTTATATGGTGACATAAGAGCACACATTTATCAACTTATAGTGGAATCTAAATTTTAATAGTATATGATGCAAAAAAATGTTTAAATTCTATCATAAAAGTTTAGTTTATAAATAAGAAAATTTTAATTAAAGCAAAGTTCTCTACCATGAATGTTATTTTCTAAATATGTCAATAAAATATAACTCCTAAACTATAAAGGTCTCAAAAAAGTCCAAAACACAAAAATTGTCAATCAGGGGCCAGGGAGATGGCTCAGTAGAATTAGCGCTTCATTAGCAAGTGCAAGGGCCTGAGTTCAATCCCCAGCTCCTCCAAAACAAAAGTTAAAAAAAAACAAAAATAAAGATAAAAACAAAAACAGAAAATGTCAATCAATGTTTTTGGTATGTGATAACACTGAAAATATAATAAATGATGTATATATAAAACATATATAAAAATTAGACAAACTCAACAAAAAAGTGATTTTGTGAACTACAAATAAGAACAAAAAATTAGGCAATAATTATTGCAGATATGGATTATTACTCATTTAATTTATACAATATTTAACTACATAGAATACCTTAAATTAATAGAATTTATAAACTGCTAATGCATTTGTAAGTCTTTCTAATTCCTTTGTGTAATTTTCTACAATATGTAGAAAAATTGACGGACCATATGATATATATCCAGGAATTTCAATATATTTATGTGTCACAATCTAAGTCTTACAAGATTTTAATAAGTCATAGTTTCATAACAAAACTAAAAATCACCTACATGATTATAAAGTGAATTGCACAAATATTGGAGTTACTAATTCAATAAAATGCTTAATCATAAAAACAACTTCTATAATGTTACATATCAAAATCAATGTATCTTTTAAATAAAGAAAATTACTGAAAATGTATTTATGATAATTATTTGTATGGAGTTGACAATTGGCAAAAACAATTAAATTTTATTAGTTCACATGTGTAAAAATTATAGAGATAGTTATGAAGAATGGACATAAAAATTTATCATAGTACTTATTTCTGAATAGAAGTCAAAGATCTTTTTCTTTTTCTTTTTTTTTTTTTTTTGGTGGAACCAGGAATTGAATTCAGGCCCTTGTGTTTGCCAGGTCAGTGCTTATTGTACTGACACATCTTCCTGGCCCCAAAGGCAAAGACCTTGATAAGGCTGAAAAATGCTTTTGTATTTTTAGATGATTTCTGTTTCTAAACCGTATTTTCTACATTTTCATGATACTGGTCTTCGACACTAACAATTTAAACATGTTTTTGTATTTCAAATATTCATAAAGACATATAAAATTTTAATTCACCAAAAAAGATAGGATAAAAAGAAAACATATCTGGAATTTTTATGAATAATAACTATTTCTTTAACCAATAAAAGTAGAAAAGTTAATTTCAAAAATTCTTGGGGGCCGGGGAAATGGCTCAGTGGAATAAGTGCTTCCCTGGCAAGTGCAAGGCCCTGAGTTCAATCTCCGGTTC
>NDGM011065439.1:6564-20667 GCA_002564305.1 Octomys mimax
GGGGGTGGGGGGCAGACGGTGCAACCGCGAGTCTTTTCGTGGTGCTGTGCATACAGGGTCAACGAGTGTGAAAGCAGGAGTCCGTAAGTGTGAGTGAGGGTCAGTGGGTGTGTGCGCAGGGTAAGTGGCTCCCACCAGGTTTGAGGTGTGCTCCTGGTGACGGTGGAGTTGTGCATGGTCGTTTGTGCGGGACATGGGGTTCAGGAAGTGTGCTTGGCTTGTTCTTGCGGTGTGCCTGGGGCCAGGTGTGCACGCAGTATACTGAGGTTGTGCGCCAGGATAGGGTGTGAGTTCTAGGATACACAGAGAGTCCGAGAGTATGCAAGCTGGAGTGTAGATGCAGGCTTGGTTTATGAAAGTTTCGCGGAGCGTGGGGCGTGCCCTCCCGACCTGGAGTAGTGTGTGTGCTGGTGTGCGGGGGGCGGGGGTGATGGTGCCCGCGCGTGCCCCGCTGACCCGAGCCTTGCACCCGTGACAGTTGGCCCCACCAGTGGGCGCCGTGGACCGAGATGCTCACCCGAGACCTGGTGCTGCGCCGTGGCTGCCGCTGGCCCTCGCTGCTGCTGCAGTGCGCGCTCCACCCATTCTGGGGCTTCGTGCAGGTGAGCTGGGAGCCCGCTTCCTAGGCTCAAAGGTCTGCGGGGAGGAGGGAGGTGTTGCTCCAGACAAATAGGGCCTGGGGACAGTTTAGGGAGAAAACAGCTGATAAGATCCTCCATGCTTTGGCCCTGAAAAGATAAAGAAGTTCAAAAAGAGGCTTCTTTTGTGTCCCAAGGCCTGCAGGACAGGGCCATGGCATAGAAAAGAGTGTAAGGCTCACTACCTGTTGGTAAGATGTTAGTAGAGAAAACTGGAGACCAAGAAAACAAACTTAAGAAAAATGATCCCAAGAATGTACAGTCTCCATTTCCCACCAGATCCCATTGCTGAACTTCAAGTTGGCTAAACTGCTTTTCAACACAGGAGGGGGCCATGTTGCTTACAAGTAGTGGAACTGGGGATGTGGCTGGATAATGGGAGATAATGCACACTACTTGCCCAGATATAAGGACATGTCTATCGATCAGGGCTGCCTGAGAATGAATTCCTTACTCTAGGTCCCAGAGGCAGAGGCCAGGAAGCTACCCACTGATGTTACCTCCTAGGGCCAGAGGGAGGCCTGGATGAGACATTCCCTAGTGTGGCTCAGGACAGTTGTAGTCTGTGGTTGAGTGCAGAGACGGTGGTGGTTGGTGTCAGCTCTGCCCTCCACTAGTAGGGGGATTTGGGCAGGCTACTTAACCTCTCTGAGCCTTGGTTTCTTCTTCCTCACTATGTTAGTGTAAGTACTTGATGAGATACGGGAAGTAAGGCTGGCCTGGTGCTGCGCCTGGCTGGAGGTAAACACTATCAGGTAGCTGCTGCTGCTATTAGCTGACTAATAGTGGTGCTCTTCC
Source organism: Octomys mimax (assembly GCA_002564305.1). Lineage (NCBI taxonomy): Eukaryota > Metazoa > Chordata > Mammalia > Rodentia > Octodontidae > Octomys > Octomys mimax. The sequence continues at coordinate 8,001 of NDGM011065439.1, forward strand.
TTTGGCCTGTGGGGTCTCCCATCAGTCACATGGCCTGACAGCTTCCAATTATGAGAAGTGTTGGGGATATTGAAGGCCCTCTCTTGGGTAGCTGAAGACTCATGGTCTCCTGTTGGTACTCCAGGGTGGGGGGGACTATTGAGGTGGTGACAGAGGAAAAAAAAAAAAAAAAAAAAAGGATGGGGTGAGGCTGCTTTCCAGTGTGTTGAGGTCTGAGAGCCCCTCTAAATGACAGGACCCTGCTGGGAACCGGATTGGTCAGTCTTGCTTGGATGGTGGCCTGGGTGATTCCCCCCACCCCCGCCCCCAGGGAACGGAGCTCTGAGTTATCCAGCATCTCTAGCACCAGGCCCCATCTTCTACTTACCTCTCTGCCTCACAACTGTTTTCCATTCAGAACAGACAAATTTATTTCATGTGTGAAACTGTACTTGTTAGACTCAGCTGTGTGTCCTCAGTGTTTTGTAATTCCTAAATACTTTGGCACTTTGGGACTAGTTTCCCTTGTTCAACTTCTAGCTGCCCCTCAGATGTACAGCTCACTTAATGTTTATATTTATTTGTTTGCAGCTGTCTCTCTTAAAGCTTTTTCAGCTAGCATGGAGAGTAAGGTGATGAAGTGTCTCTTTTAAGACTAGAATTCCACTGTGCAACTTACCAGAATCTAATAGAAGACCTACCTCATGGCTCCCAAAAGAAATAATTTTGTAAAAGCAGCATAGTTTTTTAAAATGTCCTTAAGCCAGGCAGTACTTACCCACACAAGTGTGTGTGTGTGTGTGTGTGTGTGTGTGTCTGCATACTCTTTCTCAATACTAATAATTTTTCATAAAAATCAATTAGGAAAGGAATCTGCCAGATAAATAGAATAGGTAAAATCTTGGCTTGAGGCTCTGGAAAAATTAATTTACAAATGATAGGGACAGAGAAACCAGGGATAAGTGTTTTGGAATGAATGGATCTGGGTTTTAAGTAGAAGAGCCGAATCCTGGGGAATGCAGGAGGGAAGAGAGAAAAAGGAAGTGCGTGAGGCCATGTGTTTCTCTTTAAATGGCCAGAAGAAAATCTGTCATGTCATAAGTTTCTCAAACACATAAAGAAGCCCAGAGCTGTCTGTGCCTCCATGAGCGTTTTGCCAGAAGACTGCTCTAGAGACAAACGTTTAGGCTGATGGGGCCGCTGCAACCAAGTCCTATGATTCACGGGGTCACTGGTGAAGCAAGAGCGCTGGGGCTCCCAGAGTGCCAGCTTCCTCCCCTGAAATCAGCCTGAAGCCTCTAGCTGCTGCTAGATGATAAGTGACATAAGGACTAAAGTCAGATGATATTTAAATTGCCAGAAGAGTTGGTGGGGACATCCATTAGCCTTTTTCCCTTTTGCTTTAATGTCTTTGGAATTGAGGCGCTGTGCTTTTGTGATTTAGGGTTCCTTTAAGTTCACTCAGTTGATTCTTCTTCTTCTTCTTTTTTCTTCAAGGGAAGAGGATGACAGGCTAGCAAATTTATTAGGTGTGACAGGAGTGTGTCTCATCAAGTTACTGTGGTGCTGGCCAGTCTCCATAAAAGATGCCAGAAGCCATCATCTTTGTGGTCTCTCATCTGAAGCACCTTCCAGGGAGCCAGGCTGGGGTCTGGCCTGACGGGTCTGCGTGCTGATGAGCTGCCACCCAGGCCCAAGTGAGGCCGAGCCTTCCGCAGTCCGTCTCTGCCACTTTGTTTAGTCAGCGTGTGTTAGGCATCCACTCTGTGTCAGGCCCAGTGTTAAGGGCAAGTGTCGTAGTGGTCCCTGTCCTCATGGCATTGATAATCTGGTCCCAGGGAGTTCCTTAAACCAGGGATTGTTAGACAAGAGAGCTCAGTAGTAGCAAATAGCTCGGGCCTGGTGCTGGAGTCTGAGACCCCTCAACTGAGAAATAAAGTTTGAGGAGTCAGGATGCAAATGGGAGTGAAACCTCCAGGGAGCAACCTGAGGGGCAGTGGAGGCAGAAGCACTAGGCAGGGCCCCTGTTTTAACCCCTAACATCATGTCGAGGATTGGGCTTGATCCCAAGACCTACAGAGATGCAATATGAAGGCAGAGGAGGCACCATCCCAGACAGGCACATGAGAGAGCTTAGTCCTGCTCCATCGCGAAGGATGGATTCAAGGACGGGCACAGAAAGGGACAGAGACAGTGGTGATGGTAGGTTGGTTGGAGTTGGCAAATAAAAATGTAGGACATCCCTTTAACTCTGAATTTCAAATAAACCACTGGTTAATTTTTAGTATCAGTCTATTTCAAACAATGTTGAGAACATACTTATGAAAGTCATTGTTGTTATCTGAAATTCAAATTTGATGGGATAGCCTGTATTTTTTCTGGGAATTCTAGGTATGAGGCAAGTGCTGCCTATGCAGATCTGGTCGGGGCCTGGTGAGAACAATGGCACAGGGAACTGAGAGAAGCAATGGATCTAGACCATTTGGAAGTGGTGTTCACAGGGTCTGCAAGCTGCACTGATTGGCTAGGAGCAGAGTGGTCACTGGGAAAGGCGTGCTGATTCTGGAAACTGGTAGCTATAAAGCACTGTGATTCCCAGACTACAGTGACAAGTACCAAATCCAGGTGACTCTAGAGCCTACCTGTGTCCTCTCTGCAGCCACAGCAGTGGCAGAACTCTGACCCTAAGAGAAGGCCATGGCCCAGGGAACGTAGGCAGGCAGGCAGTGACAAGGCTGGAACAGGGAGTGACGATGCCATTGTTTGTGGGGTTTTAGCAAGTTGCTGACCTCCTAGGCCTCAGTCTTTCCTAACAGCAGGTGACTTCAGCACGTGGTGCTTCTTGTGGGACTTCCCAAAATGGAAACTGATGAGGTCAAGGGCTGAGACAAGCTCCCCATCCCCGAGGGCTCCTCCCTATTGGAGGGACTGCACAACTGCCCATCAGCAGAACCCTAAAGTAGAACCAGAGCTGGAGCATAGGCCACATCCCATGTTCCTCTGCTGTTGGGTAGACCACTCCCCAACACATCTTGGCATGGAAACCAACTACAGGCCCTGGGCAACTTCTTTGTTGCTTGGCTGATCCCCATCCCAGTTATATGTGGTTAACAGGCCTCCCTTCTTGGCTGTCCTCTGGAGAAATGAGGTCTGTGTCCAAGACTGATACTCACAAGGACTCAACAGGCTACTTGTTCACCAAAGACTTACCTGCCTGCCTGCCAAGACACCCACAATTCAGCAGGGAGTGGCAGAGAAAAATGAAGCTGCACCAAAGTGACAAAGCAGCATGGGGAGGGTAGGCCTAACTTGGGGACCATGGGGTTCAGGTCAGCCTGCCCTGGATGATTGGGTAAGACCTTGGTTTTGAATGATGAGGAGAAGTTGGCCAGTAGATAAATAGCAAGAAGTCGCTATTTATTGTTTGGTCCAGGCTTGAACTGGACCAAACACTGAAGAAACTCCAGTGAGGCCCCAGTGGACGAAGCAAGGAGAGCCAGATCAGACTAGGTCCTTCTGAGAGGATGGGGAGGTAAGTGGGTTCGCCCACCCCTTCACGCAGGGGCTTCCTAGGAGAGACAGGGACCCAAAGATTTTAAAAGCATAGTGATCTCCTTCCTTTTTCTCCTTCAGCCTTGAGACTTGGCCCCGATTTTCCTGCCTGTTTTGTCTCACATCAAACACTTTTCTCCATCTGTGCCCGTGTATCCTCTCCCAAAAATAGGCCATTGTTGGGCCAGGTTAAATAAACGTGCTCCTCTTAATCTTGCCCACGTCAGTTGTGCCTTGGAGACCGGGAAAGTAATTGCTTTGGCCCTGGCCTGGGACTGGAGTTCACGCACTTGGTAAAGTGCCGTAGGAAGCAGCCTCAGCAGACAGCTGTGGGGGCACAGAGCTTTCCGGCAAATCCGAGTCAGAGAAGGTGGCAGGGCAGAGGACTCAGGCCTGATGTGGGAGCGCTGGGGTAGAGCTGGTGGAAACAGCGCGACGTGTAAGGAGTTAATCATCTCCTTAAAATAATGAAGAAAAGGTTCACCGCCTGGGGATGTGCTCTCGCCCGTGGGAGAAAAGATTGCCTTCCAGAGTCTGACAGCCAGCCAGTGGTCCTTTTAAAACACTACCGGGTTGTGAGTTGAAGCCTGTTGGACGCATTTGGGCTATAAATCAGTCTACCTCCTGCTGCTACCCTGAGAGACCTCACCTGCCTCTATCTCGGCCACATGAGGTGGGAGCTCCCCAGCCCTGCCACCCACTCAGCAAAGGGACTCAGAGTGGGACTCAGAGTATCACCATGCAGAGGCAGACTGCACATGGTGGCAGTGACATTGGGGTTCTGAGTTTCTCCTCCCTCAGAGGTGGCAGCCAGGTAATTCACCTTAACCACCACTGAGGTGGGAGTGACCTCCAATTCTTCTCTTTGTGCCTTTAAATCAGCTTGTTTCTTGGGACAGGCACGGAGCTCTGATGTGTGGCCTTCAGGCCATCAGCATAGGCAGGTATCCTGGCAGTCAGTCTAGACCAGCGGTCCTCACGCTGCCCCTCTCATGTTTCTCCCAGAGGCCCAGCTCTACCCGAGAAAGTCTGATTGACTGGCTTGTGGGCAAGGCTCAGGCCAAAGTATTCATTAAAGCCCAGCTAGGACTTGGAAGCACTGGCTGGGCCCAGTCCCTACCTGCTCCAGGTGAGGAGACCCATACTGGTGCTGGGGAAACGTCGGACTAGGGTGCCTGAGATTTGGGTTCCACTCAAGTTTTTTATATCCATTCTCCAAATGTTTGAATGCCAGGTGTTCTAGACATGCTGTTTATAACAGTGAGGGGGAAACCGACCCTTGGCCCCGCCTCCCAGAGCTTGCACAGAGCTTTCAGCTGAGTGGAAAAGGCAGGTAGGATGCAGGCAGCCACCAACACAGATTTCTGCCCCCAAAGAGTGGAACCTGGTGCTGGAGTGGGGGTAGCCTAAAGGAAGGGGTTCTGGCCTGGTAAAAGAGATGAGTGCTTTGGTGGAAGGGGTAAGGGTAGGAGAACTTTCCAGGGACTGAAACAGGATGTGCACAGGCCAGGGTCCAGGAACTGAAAGGGCAGCATGAGGGCAGAGCAGAGAATGCAGTGCATGCAATGAGCCAAGGCAGAGAGGTGCCTGTGGTTACGCTACGCAGGGCTGAGGGATGTGCAGTGATGAGGCACTCAGAGTGAACTGGAGAGGGTGGTGGGCTGTGTTTCCCCAGGGCTACTCAGGCACCACACAGACAGCACCAGGCAGGTAGCTTTGCCTCTTTGTCATGTAAGACAGAGGCTAGAGGTCTGGCCAGGTAAGGCTGTTCTCCAAAGTAGGGGGACCTTGGCCCAGGATGGCCCCAGAAAAGTAGTAGGAGATAGGACTGGAGCAAAGGCCAGGGCTCAGCCCTGTCCTGTTGGAAGGAAGAAGGGGGATGGTTGGGCTTAGGATGACTGCAGAGTTAAAATGAAAATGTGGTCAGCATCCAGCTGTGACACCCCTGGGCTCCAGGAGCATCACTTTTGCCTGGGCTTCAGTTTCCTCTTTTGCACCATGGGGAACTTCTGCAGGTTAACTGGGAGTAGCCTTTATTAACATCCAGGCCACCTGCTCGGAGTCCCAAAGCCAATCCTTGGCAGAGCTCAGGATAAACCTTGGTTGGTCTCTGCCCAGTACTTGATGCCAGCTTCCAGTAGCATCAATCCCTTTGACTTGTCTATTTTGCCTGCCATGGCCTTGGGGAAGATTCCCAAGTTCCAGCCCAGCAGGGGTCCTGGGGGCGGGCCCATTTCAGCTTCCAGTTGCTTGGCTTCCTCCTGCATCTCTTGGGTGTGCTCATGTCTGCAGGTGACACACGCTGAGCCCCAGAAGTCCTGTTCCAAGGTGACTGACAGCTGCCAACACCTCTGCCAGTGCCGGCCCCCNACCCCCACCCCCGCCACCTCCCAGACTCCTCTCTGCCCCAGGTAGGTAAAACCATACTTTCTTTTTTGGAGGGAGGGTGACTCTGGTTTCCTGGGCCCAAGAAGATCCAGTGAGCGAGGCCGAGGACAGCCCTGCCTCCTTAGTAATTTTCCACTGGCCGAGCGGGAGGGAAGCCAAGGCCCAACTTTTCTCTGCAGTCTGCAAAATGCCTTTCCCACAGCACGCTCCTGCGAGATGGAGGAGGATGTTTCTCCATCGGTTAATCAGATAAAAGTCAATCTTCGTTTGATGAGTGACCCGGCCTGGATTGTTCCAAAGGCCAGCCTTTAAAAGGGGCAGCCACTGGGTACTGTCTTAAACACCCCACCCACACATATGGTTTTATTTTTCAATTTTAATTCATGCTTAAGAAAGCAGTTTGTACAGAACCAAAGGCCAGACTCCAGGGGCCAAGTTTTGTGCATGCCTCTCAGCCACTTGCACCCAGTCCTGCTCAAGCCTCCTTTGACTCGTGTCTTCTCCGGATGATCGCATCTCTGAACAATTTGATTGCCTCGTCATTCAAACAAAGGAGCATTTCTTTAGCTACAAATGGCCTCAGCCCTGACCTCTGCCCGGTGAAGTCTTCTGCTTACAATTGCTAGTTGATAAGGTCTCTGAAAGCAGATTCTGTATTTTAGATGGATCACGTACATCTTGGCTGGTAGGACGCCTGCGATCATGTCCCGGATCCACTTCACTAACCACATCTTTATGGAATTATTTTGGGTGTATTTTAAGTAACCTTGGCAAGGCTTATTCTAAGCCCGTTTCCAGTTTTTCTTTTTTTCAACCTTTTCCACCTCTCTCTCTCTCTCTCTCTCTCCCCTCCCCCTCTCTCTTTCTTTTGGTACCAGGGATTATACCAAGGTCCTGCACACTGAGCAGTTCTGAGTTTTTGTTTGTTTTGTTTTGATAGAGGATCTCAGCACATTGCTAACTGGCCCAGGCTTGGCTCACCCTTGCCATCCTTCTGCTTCAGCCCCCACGAGTGCTGGGCTTACAGGACTGTGTTTCCAGCCTCTTGATATCCATTCAGCAATGCAGTGTTCAGAGACACCTTCGCAGCTTGTGTGAATTTCCCCATGTTACCCATCAGGCCTCTAGCTGTCTCCATCCTTACCTGGCACCCTGAGAACCTGTACTTCTCAAAGTGTGGTTCTCAAATGCCCGGCTGCAGCATCACCTGAAGCACAGATTTTCAGCAGCAGCTTCCCTGGCCCACTTCCACGGGGTGGAGCTGAGAGTGATGCTATCAAGCTCCAAGATGATTCAAATGCAGGAGCAGGTTGAGAACTTAGGTGTACCAGGCCCTTGCTCTGGGTGTCCACCAGATCCTTCTACCCCAGGATGCTCCCTGCTGATAGAATCCCCAGGCCCACATCTTGGGAGCCAGCTCAGGCTCCTGCTCCTGGGAATCCCTGCCTTCCTTCTTTAGAACTGCTTTTCCTCGGGGCTCCAGGTGCTTGTACTTGATGGATCCCCATTGTCTCACCAGTTCCCTTCACTTCTTCTTGTGCTGACTGAACCCCTGGATCAGACACAGGTGAAGAGCCCTTTCCATCTTTCTGGGATCTCTCAACCTCCCAGGGAAGCACTTCTTGTCAGCAACCTACAGAGGGTGGGCTGAGAGAACACAGAAATTGTTTGCAGGGACACTGGAAATATCCAAGGAGTCAGGCAAGAGAAAGGTCCCAGTAAGCAGTAATGTCTTGAACTTTAAGCATAAATGAGATTATTACAGGTTGATGAGGAGACTGTGGGAAAAGGCCATCCAGGCAGAGGGACAGCATGTACAAAGGCTTAACTCTGTGAGACCCATCTTGAGGACCACAAGTCCTTCAGTTCATTTGTCTTTATTTTCTGTTGCTATTAAACAATACCTGAGACTGGATTCTTTATGAAGAAAAAGGTTTATTTTGGCTCACCTTTCAGGAAGCTGGAAAGTACATGATTAATCAACAGTAGCAGGCAGGGGCCTCCTGCTGTGCTGTGACATGGTAAGAAAAAAAGAGCAGGTCAGGCAGGCATGTTCAGAAGAGAGCGCTAGGGTGATCAGAATGACCCGCCTTCGTGCTAAGTGATCCATTCCTTAGAGAACTAATCCAGTCTCATGAGGAAGGCACCAATCGCTCTGCAAGGTCCTCCTGCCCAACACCACTGCCAGTGGTGACCAAGTGTCACATGTGCTCCAGTGAGACCAAGTACAGCTATACCCTGACCATGGGGCAGGTCACTGGGGCTCCAGGGAGGTGGCCGAGTCAGCTAGGCAGCATCCTGCGGATTGCTGTTTACCCACACCCCACATCCAAGCGCCACCTCTTATTTCCCATATTTGTTTTTCTTACACAGACTCATATTTTATGTATATAAATTAATTTTCAAAGGAAGCTTTAATAAAACTACCGAGAGGAACAACTAACATCATGTGTTCTAATCAAAGTTCAGCACAAAATTAAATACAAAGAGAACGAGCCAGTATTATAAACTTCTAGCCCTCTGTGGAGGATTCTGAGCTCAACAATTTCTCTATTTATTAAAAATGAAGAGAAATGAGTGGCAGGGAAGTGTCAAAGCCACAGTAATGTGGGACTGAAACTTTAAAGCAATCAAAAAGTTTGGGAGAGAAACAAAAAGAACATTTTTTTGTTGTTGTTATAAATTTTGTTAGTCAACTTTCTGTCAGTGTAACAAAACACCTGAGATAATCCACTAATAAGAGAAAAGGTTTATTTTGATTCACACTTCCTTGGTCATTTGGTCCTGTTGCTTTAGACATGTGGCGGCCCCGAATCTGTGGTGGCAGTGCATGACAAAGAAAGCTGTTCACTGCATGGTACCCAGGAAGTAAAGAGAGAGACCCGAAGCGACAGGGGTCCCAATATCCCCTTCACAGAAACACTCCCAATGTCCTAATTAGATCCCACCTCCTAAAGGTTCTGCAGACTGGGGACAAGTCTTTGACCCAAGGCTCTTTGGAGGACATGAAAATTCGAACCACAGGAAACTTCAACGTGAGTCAGTGGGGTCCCTGCCACATTTAGCTCAGTTATCAGCTCAGTTATCTGCAGGGACCTGGGCCCTTCCTTTTGGAAACTGCTGTGTGCACAGATGAGCCTGCAGAGACGGTGAGCAAGGCAGAAACACGGAAACATCTCGCATCATCTGCTTGGGAGTGATCAACATTCGACAGTGTGGACGGCCAGACAGCAGTGGAGTCTTGAGAAAATTCCGGCCCCAGAGCACCCACGTGGCCTGGAGCCAGGCTGGGGGTATAGAGAATGCGAGGCCAGAGTGCTCCCCATGGGGAGGAGGGATAAAGGTTGATCTTGGGGCCTGAGGGTGCTCTGGGATGAGTAGTGGGCTGCTGTGGTTTGATGCTATGGCAGGACTTTTTAAAATTAAAAACAGCAAATTGTGTCTTGGAGGAGCTTAAGCAATACAAAAGTTAGGGAAACAGATGTTAGTTTTTTGGCTCATGTATCAGGATATTTCAGCAGATCTGCTGGATCCATGGTCTCAAAGGATGGTGATTTGGCATTTCTCCCGCTCCACGATTCTCTCTCTTTCTGTCTCATTTCTCCTGGGTTGCCTTTTCTCTCACCCTCACCTGTGGCTCTAGGCTTCCAAATTCCAACAAGCTTACTGCCAGAGAGATTTTCTCTACCAATAAAAGATCCCTCAGGCTGACTTTCAGTAGGCAGCTCATGTCACATGTCCATCCTTGGACCAATCACGGAAGCCTTTGGGATAGAAGGTGCTGATTGGTCAGGCGTCAGCCATGTGACCACTCTGATCAGAGGTGATTCGTGGTTGGTGGTCTCCCAAAGGAAGCTTACAGAGAGGGACTTGACCCAAGGATGAGGTCATGGTACTGGGAAAGGAGGACAGGGGATGCATACCCACCCCATCGGCCTGGTAGCCCCAGGACACGTGGTGTGGATGAGAGCTGGGACAGAGAATGTATTTTGTACCTTCTCTCGGCTCTCCATAAGCCCTTCCCAGACTCCTGCGTGCAAGTAGAACCTGATGCATTATCCGAGTTGTGACCAGAGCCACAACATCGGCCAGTGGTGGGATGTAAATGGCTGCTGTACTGCCTAGAAGGAATTAGCTTTTCCAAAAGCCTCTGTTGTTGTTCAACAGGTGTGTGTTGAGCTTCAGGTGCGGGACAAATGACAAGGGGAGCCCACAAGCCAGCTGTGAACACAAGAGCGACAGTTCCTGCCCATGGGAGCTCACAGGCTCTGGGTTGCTCTTTGCAGGAGCGCATAGCAGTGTCCTTCCTGGTGTCTGTGTCAGGCCCGTGCAGGCCCTCACATTGCTCATGCATTTGATGTGCCCTTTATCCTGCCAGCATGGAGCCATTCTTGGGAATCTCTGGGTGTCCTCTGCTTGGCCAGGCAGGCCTCCCTCATCATCCCCCAGCACCTGCGGCTGCTGTACTGCTCTGGCGACCAGTGTGTCCCTGTGTGCCCAGGACTCTCCTGGCTTTAGCCCTCAAAGTCCTGCATCCTGGGAAACACCTCAGTGCTGGGCAAACTGGGACAGTTGGTCATGATACAGCCCACCTCCTTCTGGCAAAGACAGGTAGTTTTTCAAGTTGTCTTTGTTATGTTCATTCTGGGGAAGTTTGTTTTGTTTTACTAGGAGGCTTGCAGGGCATAGCACCTGAGAACTGCACCTGGGATTGATTGCACAGGGCCTGGGGTAGGATGGGGGCACTGTGCTGTGCCTCCCTGGTTCCAGCAGTCCTCCCCTCAGCCCCATCTGTAAATGGCAGGTAGCACAGCCAGGGCTTGATGACAGGGAAGATTCCTTCATAGCCTGTCCCTTGCTGTCCTTCTTTCTTCAGGCCTTGCCCTCATGGTTGGCCATGGCGGCCCTTGCCCTTTGTACCCTCTTGCAAGCTGTGTCCCATCTGAAAGCACAGGACAGGAGGCCTCAAAACTGACTTCCCCTATGAGACTTGTTTAAATTGGTCGCTTGGCCTCAGCCCCAGAATTCCTCACGCAGTAAGTGGGATCAGGGTCCAAGAATCTGCATTTCTCGTACATCCTCAGGCAGTCATGGGAGGACACTTTGGGAACCTAGAGAGCTATGGTCACAGCAAGAGGCTTTGGAGGCAGACCCAGGCCTTTGGGTCCTGGCTATGTGAGCCTGGGTATGACACTCCCCTCAGAGCCTTAGTTTTTCCATCTGATTCCTACTTGGGGAGGGATTGCTGTGAAGGTTAGAAATTCCACAAGCCACACTGAACAGAGCTGTGCTCAAAGATAGGATCACAGCACAGTGACAGAGCCTGCTTTCCCTGCCTGATAGACCTGGGTACCAACTTTGTTCCTTAGCTATGAGATTTGGGCAAAGGGCTCTCCATGACTTGGAGCCTCGATTTCTGAATCTGTCAAATGGCGCTACTTACCATACCTGCTGCATACAGGAAATCAGGCAGATTCCCTATAAAGCCAATGACATGCAGAGCCTGGAACACAATAAACACTCCATAAGTGGTAGCTAATAAGTAATGCAGGTGACAACAGCAGTAGCAGTCACTGATCATGAACCCCATCAGATGGGAAGTTCTAAGAGCAAGTGGAGTGTTGCAGCATACGTAAAAACCTCAGGTCTTCAGCTGGAAATGAAAGGTTTCCTGAGATTCCCACTGTGCCCTTCCAGTGCAGCACTTGCCTGGATCTTTAGAGTCCAGGGGAACCTGTGAGTGAAGATATTTCTAGAAAGGTGGGTGGAAGAAAACCTGGGCAAAGCCAGAAGCCCAGGGCAGCACCCGGGCTCAGCGCCTGGGCCTGCTTTGTAAATGTCAGCAATGGCCCTTTTTCCCCGCCTATGACTCTAGAGCCATGACTAGGAAAGGGGGTTGTGTCAGCCTTCGAGGAGCAGTTCCTACAGCTTGCAAGGAGGATGGGGCCCGAAATAGCTGTGGCAGTGGGCGCGGGCCTGCGTGGCCACGGCGCCTGTCTTCAAGTTCAAAGCGCTGACATAGGTTTTATTTTTGCATTTATTTTATTCTTAGAAGGTAAGAAGACAGGTTAAGTGGCTCTCCAAAGGCCACACAGCAGTGGTGAAGCCAGGAATGGGGTCATCTGGTCCCTTACTATGTGCCGAGGATCAAGCTTTAACAGAGAGGGCTGCGGCAGTCTGGAGGGCAGCTTTTGAGTCACCCAGAACACCAGAATGAGGAACAAGCAAAGCGCACCGCTTATCACCTGCGCGTGGGTGAAGCGGGCCTGCCTCTTCCTGTTCAATCTTGCGCACTCCTGGACAACAGGTGGTGTTTTCTCCATTTCTGTGAGGATCCCAGAGGTTCAGAGAGGCCAAGTTACTTGCCTGAAGCTGCACAGCTGGTAAGGAAGTAATTCATGTCCAAAGAATGACTTCCCACTGTTCTCCCTGTCTAACACACCTCCGTCACTGGTGTCAGCTTTGGGGACCTCCTTTCTGTGGGTGAGTCTTGCCCCTTCCTATCTCAGGGCCTTAGGATATTCCAGTCTGTCTGTCTGCCGGGAGTGAACTGCTGATCTCAGCTCCAGTATTTTCCTTCTTTGGAATTTTTCCTGACTTCCTTAGAAGACACTGTAGTTCTGATTATCTACAACTTCAAAAAAAAAAAATCATCCCAGAACTTATAACACCCGCCTTTCTGTAAGGCTGTCTGGCCTCCACCAGACAGGTCTTTCATGCACCTGTACTTCATGGCCAGAACGCGAAG